>CM042228.1:17901683-17959183 GCA_023566465.1 Cottus gobio | reverse complement strand
AAAAGGCGATAACCTTTATATATGAATTACCGCCCGTCTGTTGCCGTGGCAACCGGGATACACCTATTGTCTCTGTGTGTCAACGTGATGCAGATGGGATGATTGTGTGCGTGCATCGTCGGTAGGAGTTTAATCAGCTGTTGAGGCCAGATCGATCCGCAGGTGAACCTGTGTGTGTGTGAACATGTGGATTAGCAATCAGTGAGACTTTTATCAATGGATAAACAAATCAACACAGAGAGAGATTAGCAGACAGTCCACAAATGCGTCAATACAAGTCTGAAAACATCACCCACACACACACACACACACACGCACACACACACACACACACACACACACACACACACACACACACACACACACACACGCACACACACACACACACACACACACACACATATGTTTAACATCCCGTGTTCGTGGCATTTCACTGGCATTTACGGCCACTGTAAGCGGCGGAAGGCCTTCCTGCCTGAGGTGACGGCTGCATTCTGATTCGCCACCTCTGAACCGCCTTGTCTCCGAGGTGACAAGAGACATTGCGTCAAACGTCAAACGCCTCGGTAACACTTGTCAGTCCGATGTCGTCCGAGCGGCTCAGAGCTCTCCGATGTGAAAAAAGAAAGCAGACTGCAGGGCCCAGCGGCCCTCGGAGTAAAGGATTATTCACACTCGCTTACTGTGATCCGCGGATCGGAGGCGACGTGGATTCAGCTGCAGCGTCTTCAGGCTGCTTATTTAAGGTCCCCCGTGAGGTATTTCAACATCAAAATTAGCATCAAAATTAAGAACTTACTTCTCAGTAATGCCAGATTCTTCTTCAAAGGGACGGAAGGACTGGCCAAGAGGGAAAGCATTGCTGAGCAGAGCATGTTGCTGGCAATAAATGGCATGGACATGTGGCATTGAAATAAGGACACACTTATACTTTATTACGTCCACACTTTACACACAACAAAGTTAATTACAGTGCATTATTTTTCATAGATATAGCTACGAATGCTGGATGATTAACACTTAATTTTTTATGGAATGAAAAAGTGACATCATTGCTTTTGAGATTGCATTCCCAATGCGTTCCACCTCTTTTGCTTTCCACACAGACTCTTCACCTGCGTTCAACCAAATCCTGCTCAAACGTGATTGGTCAATACTACTTGGACTACAAACGGACAACAAATGGATACCAGAAGGCTTCCAATACCAAAATCATGTTATTTAAAATATCATAACCTTCTCAGAAGTGCTTTTGTCTATGACAGGGATATAAGGAAGTGGTATGACTCAGTTACTAAATAAGGCCTTTGTGTGGGAAGATGCGATTATTCTCCTGTAAGTCTTTTACAAGTCTACTTACCCCTACGTGTGTTATATTTGATACAATTGAACAATGCTCTAATAAACCCAGTATAAGTAAACTGGTATCCATCCTCATTCCCAGTGTTTGTCAGTCTACCACCAATGCTATCTGAGTATATAAGTTTCCCTGTGAGCTAAATATCTCATTACATTTGCACATCATTTGCATAAAGTGAAGAGTTCGGCTGCTAAACATAGGCGTCCAGCGTCTGAACAAACCGCTTTGAAAATGATTGCTGAGATTCATCAACCGCATGGCTTATTTCTCACCTCAAATGTTTTCAGAAACACATTTCAGTGAACTATTTTTGTATTATAAGAGAAAAAAAGTTCACAAACAAGCCGCCATGTTGTTCCAGTTCCCTAGTGGTCATCAATCAAATGTCCGATGCTGGGAAGCATTTTACTGTGACACAGGGCAAGAGAGGAGCGGTAGGATTGGTGTTTGCCAAAGTGCTGAAGTCAACCTCAAAGGAATGCAGCATTAGTTACATAAGAGCCATCACATACTTGCAGAGATTTTTTTTAAACGCTCAAATCCTAAATGTCACCAGATTGACTGTAAATGCCAAAAAGGATATAAGTGGAACTGTACAGCGCCACAGAATGTCACTAAGTTAGTTATGGGTTCATCAAATGAGTCCTGAGCAGCTTTTTCTTTTTTTGTTTCCTGAGAGGGACAATTGATATTCTGCATTTCACGCTGCTTGATTTCTTCACTGGCTACTTGTCAAATTGTTTGAAAAAATAAAAAATTACCTGAGCATTCCTCACTCAAAAACAATGGGGGCTGATAGCCACATGTTATATGATGAATGAGACGTTCAAATGATCATAAAATAACATTCCCCTGAAGGGATGCCTTGACATTTGGAGTTCCTTCTGTTATTTTTCTTCACACATTTCAAGTTGTTGTATATGTCCTCCACTCACCAACATCTCTGTTTTTTCACCCGTGGTATTTGTGAACACTCCTTGACATGTTGGCATATGCTCTCATTTGCTTTCTTGGCAAGAGTTAGAGGAGAAAACCGACACTACTCTTGTGTCTCGTGTGGGTAAACAACGGAGCTACAGCCAACGGGCGCTTAGCTTAGCTTAGCGTAGAGACTAAAGCAAGGGAAAGCAGCTAGCTGGGTTTCCCAGAGCTCAACTATCTGCTTACCAGCACCTCGAAGAAACGCCGGGCGCCATGCAAGAACCACTTGTACGAACAGATTGGGTTCTTACGAGTGTCGCATTCATCAACTTTCTTGAATTTTCTCTTAGGTACAGACACTATTTACTTGTTGTAAGAGTCATTTGCTATTAGTCTGTTGTTACCCAAGACTATTTTTTACTCATGGATTGTATATTTAATTACCTTGAAACAATTTTGAGTTTGAACACCCAATATAAATTTTACATACACACAATTTTACCTTATGTGTGTGTATATATGTGTTTGGTGTATTTACGTG
The DNA here is from genome assembly GCA_023566465.1 of Cottus gobio. NCBI lineage: Eukaryota > Metazoa > Chordata > Actinopteri > Perciformes > Cottidae > Cottus > Cottus gobio. Next base: position 17,956,361 of record CM042228.1, on the reverse strand, counting down.
TATGTACTACATGTGTAGTTGAGCATGTACATTTTGCATATGTGTGTGTATATGTTGCATGAATGCACAATTTCCCTTCAATTTGTACTGTTGCTTTCGACGGTTGATCTAAAACATCTTCCCTTTCGTTTTTCATTATTGAATAAGAAAAAACAAACAAACATGGGAGGTCGATTAAAGAGTGGGAGTGAATTCATCTCAGCCTGTTCCTCCGTACAGCTTTAGAGGAGGTCCAATCAGCCAAAGTAATTAAAATCACCTGTGCGGGTTTACCATGGGTGAGCAGGGCATTTGAGGTTAGGAGCGGGTATTTATCACAGCCCTGTTTCCAGACTCATTTTCATTGGTCACGGATGGAAAAGCACAGGTGGGAATAATAAAATCAATGATGGTTGAACACCCTGAAAAGTTAGGGAGTCGTTTAGGGATTACAGAATCAAGGAAATGGACATATGCAATGAGGATGCTCACAAAACTACTGTTGTAAATAAGGATGCAACGAGGATCGTCTGGAATCCTAAAAAGGTGATGAAAAGAGAGCACAGATTCTAATACTTACCGGCCTCTGCTGATAAATGACGACTTTTTGTGCTGCACTGTGTTCATTATGTCATGGAGACCACAGCGGAGCTGCTCATGTAATCTCATTACTCTCATTAATTTTTCATGGGGCAATTTCTCTAATACGCTCGAGCAAGACAGAGGCTTGCAAATGGGCCTGTAATCACGGAAAATATAATTAAGTGCACCTGCTGTTAACATAATGTGCAGCACGCAAGGGGACATCGGGGATTAGAGTTTAGCCGCGCCCACAGAACACACAAACTCTCTGGATATGCGCGTGCATGCACACTGCTGGGTGGCATTAGTCATGAGTTCACCTCAGCTGTGGAGGTCAGGGAGGGATTACAGGGCCTCACCTTGCTTGAACGAAAGCCACCTGCTCGGGGGCCTCGCTGACACAGATCCACAGCGGAAAATTACCCAGTTTAGAATGAGAAATCCTCGCTCTCCTTGCTGGACCTTTTTTTTTTTAAGGGGCACCAAGGGGCAACTCTATCATGGGGTGTGTGGGTCTCCTGAAAGCACAAGGTAGCCGGTTCGATCCCTGGTCTCCCCATAGTTTGCTTGTCGAAGCGCTGGTGGATCAACAGCAGCAGCAGCCTCCTGCTGAGGATGGGTTGAATACAGAAGACTTATTTCATATATGTATGAAAAAAGTATATAATATGACAAACAAAATAAAGTCAAAGTTAAAGAAACCTTGAAAAAAAAGTGAAATAACAGACTACCGCGTTGTTTACTACCACAATAAATTATGACAAACAGAAACAAATGCTTTTTAAATGCCCATCTCGAGCAAACACTTTCACTCACATATTGTACATTTCTCAAAAAAGAAAGTGGAGTGTAAGCAAAAGAGTTTGGCTGAAGTTCTTTAAAATCTCCAGAATTTGAGATACTGCTTTGTTATTTGTTTTAGAAACACCTGAAGAAAAGCCTACTCATCATCTTAAGTGTCTCTTCTTCACGTGCACGCTAACAGATATGTTTCCCTCCATCTCTTTATCTGCCCTGCGAGATCCCTCCACCCATCATCCATTCATCTGCTACCCTCTTTGTAGCCGCTCCCTTTGTGGATATTCTGACCTTTTTAAAACAGCTGCTCAAACTCAAACACACACACACACACACACACACACACACACACACACACACACACACACACACACACACACACACACACACACACACATTCAGCCTGTGGCTTTGCACCATCTTGCTGGCATTAGAGAAACAGCTTTCAGTGTCTGTGCCCTCATGTCATGCTTTTGACATTTTGAGCTCTGCACGTGCTCACACACACTGTGTCCCTCTCTCTTTCTCTTTTGTACTCATCAGACACAATGTCACAGGGATGACTTTCAACATTTTGCCTCAAATTTATCCTTACCTTAACCTTACCCAAACCTTAAATCAAGTCTTCACTGTTGCATGTATACATTATGTTGTGGGGACTTGCATCTTGTCCCCAAAAGGAAGGTGAGTCCCCACATTGTGACATCCTTGACAGATTTATGTCCTCACAACATCTGTAATTTACACACACACACACACACACACACACACACACACACACACACACACACACACACACACACACACACACACACACACACACACACACACACACACACATATATACATACATATGTGTATTAGCTATGTTGTTGCACAGACCAAAACTTATTAGTTTCATAATGTCGGCTCTTAAATTGTGAGTTGATGTCTAGTTTGGTCCCTAGTCTGTGGGAAACCTAAAGAAGAAGAGATACGTCTCCCCTGATACGTCTCCCCTGGTCTATGTTTTTTTTATTAAAAGAACATTGTGAAAAATGCCATAAAAGAACACAATTCAAAACGTTACAATTCATACACACAGGACATCCTCTGACCATCGATACAGAAAAAAGTCACCGAAAAAAAAGAAGGAAGAAACCTGAGGGAGAGCAACAGAGGAGGATCCCTCTATCAGGATGGACGTACAATAGTTACAACACAATCTACGCATGTGACAAATTATTCATATAATGAGGCATGATGAAAAAGTCACAACTACTACTAATAATAGAAGCACTGGATATAGTAGAATAATGATAATAAAAGCAGGAATGGTATTGACAATTTGAATAGCAATGCATCAAATAATAATAATACTGATAATATCAGTGGGTGTCAGGCAGGATCAGGGTCCAGATATAACCACGATCCATGTAAACAAACACTCCGGGGAAGACTCAAAGTTAGTAATGTGCATTTACAAGACATGAATTTTCATATGACAACACAACCCAAAAATAGTGATTGAAACAACATGCAAGTGCCGTGGTTTCAGCAATAGCAACAGCCAACGATGCATTGCAATACTTATTATGGCAAGACCTGAAAAGAAGTTGGAAATAACGAACAAGCTAACGATCATAAACATTCACCGAAAAAAGATTATGAAAATGAAATGCAAATTTTTAGCGAAAAATTTAATTTAAACAAACTATTTTGCCTGCCTTTTTCCAATGAGAATAACAGGAATTGTCAGCTATTTTTTTTCATTTACAAAGGGAAAATTAATATTCAATCGGAGTGGACACAGGCCCACAGAAAAGAACCGGCTGAAAACACCCTGAGGCATCTCACTACTCCAGGGCCGTTATAGTGAACCTGATAAGATATTCATCTTCCTTTTTTGGTCTTGCTCTTTTCTTCCCCATCCTCCAATCCTCCTTCTCCACCTTTACCTCAGTGTTTTCTGCTTTGGTGTCAACATCAGGCAGTCTGGATCCATCCAAGAACTTTGAGCTAATTAAGGAAATGCTGCTGTTCACTGTAATCAACTGGCAGCGACCACCTGAACTCAATTTAACACGCAGCTCTCAAGTTGCAAACACTAATAAGCAGAATAATTTGCGGGCCAAACAGGATGAACAAAAATAGCTACGGTTGAGTTAAAATACCTGTCATACCTTGTTGGAAAGCTTATAACCCTGGTGCTAACACCCGATGTTTCAGAGACAAGGGAGAAAAAGTAATTCCAGCTGCCTCAAAATATGAAATATTACATACTTTTGTCGAAGACGGCGTCTCACCCTGTCAAGCAGCATACCCATGTGTAGCCAAGTCCGCTGAACCCGGATGTTGTTGTTGGAGGCGGATTTGAGGTCGTGGGAGAAAGCTGAATCACTTCTAATGGGACCAGTGCTTCACTGTTTTTCAAAAAAAAAAAAAACTTTACACATTTTTTATGGGAAAGGGTCAGCCTCATTTGCATCATACGATTACCTCCTCCGCTACCATTGAGCATCCAGGGACTGGACATTGAGATGGTGACGTCTTACACGTACCTGGGTGTTCACTTGAACAATAAACTGGACTGGTCCGACCACGCACATGCACTTTATAAAAAGGGACAGAGCAGACTCTTTCTGCTGAGGAGACTGAGGTCTTTTGGGGTGCAGGGAGCACTCCTGAAGACCTTCTTTGACTCTGTGGTGGCATCAGCCATCTTCTATGGAGTGGTCTTCTGGTGCAGCAGCATCACGGCAGCTGACAGGAGGAGACTGGACAAACTGGTAAAGAAGGCCAGCAGCGTGCTGGGGTGTCCTCTGGATACTGTGGAGGTGGTGGGAGACAGGAGGATGATGGCCAAGCTCTCATCCCTGATGAACCACGCCTCCCACCCCATGCAGGACACCCTGGCAGCTCTGCACAGCTCCTTCAGCCACCGGCTGATTCACCCCCGGTGTGTGAAGGAGAGGTACCGCAAGTCCTTCCTCCCTGCTGCTGTCAGGCTGCACAACAAGCTGACCTCCCAGTAGCCCACAAACATTCTGGACTCTCAATACTCGAACACTTTTTATCACTCTGGTCACTTTAATCCATTCTGGTGCAATATTTTGTAATATTTATAATTTGTATATCCAATATTCTGGTCACTTTAATCCATCCTGGTACAATATTTTGTAATATTTGTAATTTGTATATTCAATATTCTGGTCACTTTAATCCATCCTGGTGCAATATTTTGTAATATTTTGTAATTTGTATATTCAATATTCTACTGTACATTCAATTTCTTCTTTACTGTTTATTTTATTATGTTTATTACTGTTTATTTATATTACTTGATTTCTTTTATCTTTACGTACTGAGCAATGCTGCTGTAATCCTGTAATTTCCCCACTGCGGGACTAATAAAGGATTATCTTATTTTATCTTATCTTATTTTATCTTAAATAGAGCCGTCTTTGACTCAATTCCGACCTTGTTTGGGGGCCTTATTTTCATTTTCGTGATGAGTTTATGAATCATAATGATAAAATATTTTTTATTTAAATTTTTTTAACCACACACAGCTTATCACACAAACCTTGTCGTTGATGAGCTAAAGCTATTTTAACATGGCATGACCACTTCAGAAAAACGGGCTCGATCAAATAAGAATAATTATTAAAGATACTTAACTTCACTCAATCAAAGCCAAACTTCGCACAGATACTCTTAAGAAATAGGGATATGTTATTTAAATTTAAATATATCAAATATAGTTACGTTTTAATTATTTCTTTGCTAAATATTTTTTTTTATCATAAACCAATATACAATTAACACATATAGGAACATATTATCTATGTACTATACCTTTTTAAATTATTCAAATAGATCTTGTGGTGGATGAGCTAGAACTCTTTGAGTATGAGTATGACCACTTTTTCGGAAAAAATGGGCTCGACCTTATTAATTTGAAACAATCGACCAACATGAAGCAGAAAGATATTAAATGTTCTGTAAGTCTGTATGCGAGTGGAATAATGTGCGCCAGTTCACTGACAAAAAGGACAGAAAAGCACCGTAAAGTAGAGATCAGAAAATGACCCCCTCTTCACTGGAAAGAGGCAAACATCAAAGAATGCCCGGGAGGTGAGCCGTAAACAATTTAACATCTGTTTTGACAATGCTGTGAATGGTGAATGGTACTTTTCTAGTCCTCTGACCACTCAAAGCACTTTAACACTACATGTAATCATTCACCCATTCACAAGCTGATGATGGGCTACCATGCAAGGTGCCACCTGCCCATCAGAACCCTAATTACCATTCCTACCCATTCACACAACGCAGACACAGCTTGCGGCAGCAATTTGGGGTTAAGTGTCTTGCCCAAGGACACGTCCACATGGACTAGCGGAGCCGGGGATCGAACCAGGGGGGAAGAATGCTGGAGCGTTCTTTCATGCTGCAATGGCTAACGTCACCAGATTTTTAGTTGGTAAAAAAAAAAGTATTAGTATTACTAATGTTGTCATTTGGACAGTTTTTTAGACATTTAAATATGATGCTTCAAAGGCACACAGCTTATCATAAAGTGTGTTGTCCAAGTAGCTGTTTTTTATATTCTTGCTAAGGATAATGGAAGCAAATTGTATTGCTTTCACTATAGCAAGGCAGGGAAATTGTTGCCATGACCATGACCATAACCAACAAAATACATCTTATTTGACCATATCAGACTAGAATAGCTGAAGATGAAGGTACATATCAAAATAAATACATTTTTGCTTTTGAGTCCATGTTTACTTCCTGTCAGCTGATGTCATTCCCACACACTGAAACCGAAAATAAACTGGGACCCATTTTGGACGTTTACCACTGTGAAATATGCAGACTGTGTGGATATATATAAATCAGTGATTTGTAGTAACTTATTAAAAGGGCTGTCAAGAGTATGGGTCAAGCTTCAAAAGGACCGGATCCTACATTTCCCAATATGACTGCATATTTTCCTAGACCTTCCATGCTAATACATGTAGTTAATTGGTTATTCCCAGTATTTCTCATGACGAGTGAAGTTAGACTTGAATGTGTAAATTCAGAGGAATGCATCATCTTCAATGGACATTGTATGGACATCGCATTAAAGGAAAATAATTGAACTTGAACCCAGAATACATGTAAACATCTTCACTGACGATGACGAGGAGGATTAATTAACAACAATGAGAATAACACGATTGTCATCAAGTAATATTTTGACCTACCCTCATCAAATTAGAGGGGCCATGCTGGATCCCCTAGCCAGCATGGAAGGAATGTTAAAATGTGTTGCCATCAGCCACCATGAATCCTTCTCCTGCCATGCCCCCCTGAGCCTCTCTAATGCCGCACATCTGCTGGCTGTCCCCCGGGTTCTTTGGGATCATATATTCCCACAACGGCAGAGGGAGCATGACTGCTACATTGTTATATCGGCCAACATCACTTTCCCCAGAAGCGCTGTGCTGTGTGAGGAGGGAAACCTTGCACAGACGTTCCCTTCCCTTGGAGCCATGCAGGTGGTAAAGATCAGGCGAGAGATTGTTTCCTTTGAGATTATCTGTTTATACCATATTATAACATTGTTTTATACTATGTAGCTATTACAATTTGGGGCACAGAGTCTTTTAATTTGGAATTTTGTTTACATATACGTTATGTGTAATGTTTATTGTTGGTTTGAGGTTCAGATTTTATTTAATCTAGTAGCAATGTGATCTTATGCTAAATTATGAATAGGGCATTATATATTTCTTGGAAATGTTATGTGGACTAGACAGAGCTTTTTATGTAGTGGGCACATGGTAACACTTCTGGTATTATAACCTATCACATACATTTCATATATGTGCTATATGTTGCTATTCTATTTGTAGTGTGGTACATTGGCTTATGTTTACATGCAGATTTTGTATATTTCCCTATAAAGGGGAGTATTTTATCATTGTGACATCACTCATTGTTTTGCTGACGGCTGTCACCATCCTTTGCAACCAGTGAGAGGACGTGACACTGTTTATACTGCAGAGGAGTGGCATGCAGACACTGTATACAGCTAAAGTAGCGACCTGTCAATCACAAGGTAGCCCCACCCTAACCATACTCTGCTTTATGGTCTATTTATCTCTAAATGGACTCATAATTTACTAAGTGAACATCATGCTGTATTGAAGAAGACTTGAAACTAGAGATTGAGACCATAAACTCATGTTTACAATGTTTACTGAGGGAATACATTAAGGAAGAAGTAGAGTCATTTTCTGATGGACTGCTATACAATCTGATTTATTTTTGCCACCAGATGAGTCACCCCTGATGGCCATTAGAGAGAATGCATGTTTCAGGCAGTTCCACATTAGGCAGTATGTGTATTCCTCATACACAACTTTTGTTTTGTACTGTGTGAATGTTCGTATATCACTTTGAATTGATGTGCCAAATGAAACCACCAGAGGCAGTGGAAGTACGTCTGGGTTTAACTCCAGCACATCAGGTGGCTCAGGGGGGACTCAGATGTGAAGAATGGAAATGGACCTTTGTGTGTGTATGATCTACAGACCTGGATGAAACAACACACATTTGTCAACCAGTGTGTGCAGGTAAACTGAGCTCAGAAATGAGTGTTTTTGGGTCTCTTTCTGTCCTTGTGTGTGTGTGTTTGTGTGTGTGGGTGTGTGTGCGTGCGTGCGTGTAGTTTGCTGTCATCTGCCACCTCTTGTCCTGAGCCTGGAGTTAAACCGAATTAAGTGTTTTTGTGTGTGTGTATGATGTATATGTGTGTGTATGTGTGTGTGTGTGTTTGTGTGTGTGGGGGTGTGTGTGTTGGGTCTGTTCTTTGTAATATTACACACACACACACACCCGAGGCGACGAAGACTTTCCTTAACATCAAAGGCCGCTGTCTGCAGAAATGACCAATCAGCCTGCAGCGTCGAGGCGAGACAGGCCGATCGGATGACAAAGACAGAGCGGGAGAGACATTCAGAAGGACCTCTTACTGTAAAGCTAACCCATGGGGATGAAAGCCAATCAGAATCAATATAAGCATCCAACTTGCCAACGGGTAGACAGTTAATTATGACACACTGGAAGCCGGAGGGACAGACACATCGATTTAACCTCCAATCCATTTTACTTATATATAACTTTTATACTTTTATGGTCGCTGCTTGGATTTCATTCAGCCCGGCAATAACAAGTTGAATGTTGAAATAATGAATCAGATGTGGATTTTGGACACCCACTTGAGTGCCGTAATCATATTAGTTTGTTAAACAAGCCGAGGGATTTGCCTCAGACTAACTGCTTTTCAGACCAAATAAATTACTACTAAAAATCTACAGAAATTATTATTACATTTTTTATTTTTTTATTTAGACCTTTGCTAGCTGAGGGGCAGGCATTATGTGCTGCTGAAATAATCAACACAGAATCAACTTCTCTAATGAATTTATTTGGTTACAAACTCAATACATATAGATTTGTTTGTTAAAAGTAACACGCTGCATGCCAATTACTTCAGCTCACACCCAAAATTGGATAGCTGTTATGGGGTCAGATCGGTCTCATAATTCACAAATGCACACAGAACAATACACAAATGCACACAGAAGAATTTACAAATATATTTGATTTACAAATGCACACAGAAGAATTTACAAATACATTTGACAAATAAATGTGACTCACAAATGCACACAGATCGAATTACAAATACATTCCAATGCACAAATGTGGATTTGTGTGTATTTATTTGTGGATCGCTCTGCATTCGTGTGTGAATGGCTACACATTTGTGTGTGGGTTTTTTGAGACTCCCCTGACGTCGCCAGATCCACAAATGCGTTTTTTCAACATGGACCTATCTGTAGCCAATCAGATGTCGCCCTCATTGTCAACCAATCACATCACTGCTGGAGCAGCTCTGGAAGCAGCCGTCATTCAGAAGTAGTTGTGCGACTACGGATAATATTATGAACCCAGACACAGGGGAGTTTGATGGTCTGACGTTTGAAGGACTTCCACAACAAGTATAAAGCAAAACTAGTGGTTACTTCAATATATATTTAAACTATATGTGGTTAATATGCGCCGGAAAGGGGGCGTGGCTTATCTCTGTGACTTCTCTGTAAAACACATTTCCTCCATCCAGAAAGAAAGATGACATACATTATCCTTTATTAATTCCCGTAGGGATATTATTCTCTGCATTTAACCCATGCTATGTAGTTAAGGAGCAGTGTGCTGCTGTGAGGCGCCCCGGGGAGCAACTGGGGGTTCAGTGCTCAACACACTTCAGCCTCCACCACTGAACTAACCACTAGTTCTGCTTTGTACTTGTTGTGGAAGTCCCGCAAACGGCGGATCATCAAACGCCCCCGTGTCTGGGTTCATATAAGGATAACGTATGTATTTTTTCTTTCTGGATCGCGGAAATGTTAACTGGTTTAACAGAGACAAGTCACGGAGATAAGCCACGCCCACTTTTCGGCACAAAATTAAGTGAATGCCGCGATTTAACCACATATAGTTTAAATATATATTGAAATTGTCACCTCCCCCTCCGGTTCGTAGACTCAGGTGCAGAAAGCAGAGACTGACGACGTGGTTCAAGTGAAACAAGGAATCTTCTTTACTGAATGTTGACAGGTTTATCCACTCGGCAAAACAGAATCAGAAGATTTCCAAATCTTACAACATAGGAAGTGGGGCAATAAAAACAGTCTTAACAAAAGGTGTTCCCCAAAAATACATGTAATGACGAAAGGATCTCGAAAAACAAAACTCCACGGAGCAAAGAGTACTTAGGTGCAAAGATAGTGAAGTGCCTCCTCTCACACTACATGGGATGTACTGATCCTCAAGACTCGGCACAGACACAATACCCCTGGAGGCTTATAAAGCCCTTTAACCAGGTTCAGGTGAAATCAATGAGAAATTAAACCACCCTCCCATGTGACCAACGGCGGATCATCAAACGCCCCCGTGTCTGGGTTCATATAAGGATAACGTATGTATTTTTTCTTTCTGGATCGCGGAAATGTTAACTGGTTTAACAGAGACAAGTCACAGAGATAAGCCACGCCCCCTTTTCGGCACAAAATTAAGTGAATGCCGCGATTTAACCACATATAGTTTAAATATATATTGAAATAACCACTAGTTTTGCTTTATACTTGTTGTGGAAGTCCCGCAAACGGCGGATCATCAAACGCCCCCGTGTCTGGGTTCATATAAGGATAACGTATGTATTCTTTCTTTCTGGATCGCGGAAATGGTAACTGGTTTAACAGAGACAAGTCACGGAGATAAGCCACGCCCTCTTTTCGGCACAAAATTAAGTGAATGCCGCGATTTAACCACATATAGTTTAAATATATATTGAAATAACCACTAGTTTTGCTTTATACTTGTTGTGGAAGTCCTTCAAACGTCGGACCATGTTGAAAAAACACATTTGTGGATCTGGCGACGTCAGGGGAGTCTCAAAAAACCCACACACAAATGTGTAGCGATTCACACACGAATGCAGTGTGATCCAGAAATAAATACATACTAATCCACATTTGTGCATTGGAATGTATTTGTAATTCGATCTGTGTGCATTTGTGAGTCACATTTATTTGTCAAATGTATTTGTAAATCCTTCTGTGTGCATTTGTAAATCAAATATATTTGTAAATTGTTCTGTGTGCATTTGTGAATTATGAGACCGATCTGACCCCATAAGCTGTTGTCATTGCGTTGATGTGTGTGTGTGTGTGTGTGTGTAAGGTTTGATTGAGTTTGTAGTCATTAAAAAGTGCATGAATGTATGGTCAGACAGCTTTAATGTTCTGTGCCCAAATTTGTGCTGATTTATGTGTGAAGAATGACACACACTTATCCCTGTACACCTGTCTTTGTCATTGACATATTGGGTCCTCTATGACTTTACTCTTAACTTTAACCATCAGAGCTAAATACCCGAGCCCTACCTTTATCCTAACATAAACCAAATTCAAATCTAAACCTTAAAACCAAGTCTACACCCTCAAATAGGCATTTGAAGAAGCGAGGATGGACTTTCTAAGAATGTCATTGGTCCTCACAAAGATACATGCACAAGTATACTCAAACACACATACTGAGTTAATGAGTTCAAATTAACCCAATGACATGTTGACCAGATGACCAGACACCAGGCAAACCGTACATTCTTTTTTTTATTTAAACTACTCAGTTATTATGGACTCTGGAGTTATGGAGATATTGTGAAGTAATTTGATCGCTCTACTGTACATGAAGCTCTTTCAAAGCATTTGTCACACCAGCTGGGGTATAATTCTGGTGCTTGAATAACAAATACTCCAGAGAATATCACATTTAGTCTAACCATGTGCAATTTGTATTTAGTAGTAGCAATTAAACTCCTTCTGAGGTGTTTAAAATCCTCCGATTGTAAGATATAATACTGTCATGGCCTCAGTGTCTATAATGAACACATTCAATGTGTAATCAAGCCGAAATCTCACACCAGCAGTAATTCAAAAGGAGACAATGTCACAAGCGACCCCTGTAGTATTGATTAATGTACCGCAAGTAACAAGCTGTCATAAAGGTGGGGCCATGCGAGCAAAGAACTTGTTTGATGATTTGCTAAAGCAGCAGCTCATTACGCAGTCAGCTCCTGGTACTGACCTCCTGACGCACTCTGAAAGGAAGAGAGAGCAGGCGGAGGTGGAGATGGGCATGGTGTTGACATGGATGTTAATGCAACCAAGCGCACACTTCAATGTCTTAATAAAACAAAGGATTTAGTGGTGGCCTGCAGTAATTTTACATTTCGCTGTGTTACAGTTATCAGTTCCCAAAGGTTATGATAGTAGCCTTATTTCTTTTTGGTTATTCATAATCAGTTTTCAGTTTCATACAAGCCTTTCTCACACTGAACATAAGCCGTTTTTTTCCAGCGACAATTCCAATAAAGTTTATTCACAAAACGTTGACACAAAGAGACAAAGGCACCATTACATTCTATTGTGAACCAAAAAACCCTGTTATACTGGAGCAGCTTCAACATGAGGAAGATGTCATATCCAACCTAGTGCATAACTGAGGATGAATACTCTCGGGGGATTGGTTCCGACATGGGAGACATTAATTTAGCTGACCTCACTGACTTCCATCCTATAGAAAGAAGTCGAACGCTAGACCCATTCTCAGGAGATAGTGGTCTAATTGAAAACCAGATGGATCTTTTGGCCTTTCTAGTTAATTATACATTGACGCTGTAGATTATTCTCTCACAGGCTGGGCCAGGACCTAAAGTTGGGAGGTGGGGAAATTAAATTGGGCAGCAGAAATGTTCCGGAGACAGTTTTGACGAGGAGAGTTTAATTCTGCGGTGAATATCTTTGGCTGCCGAATCCTCCTGCAGTCCCTGCGGTTTTAAGATGCCGTGGACCTGCAGTGCGGGATCACGGCCCAGAAAACCTTTTGCAGCAACTTGATTAGTTTGAAAGTGGCCATATGCGTCTGGGATAGTTTCACTCTACCGTGTTAATGATTTTATGCTGCACCAATCTGTACTCTATGAATTCATCAAGATAAAACACAAACAATGCATATCTGAGCACACAAAATATCAACGAGGGGTTCTTTTGCTCCAGGTGCAATAAATGCTTAAAACATTTTCTGACGAACAACTCGACTCGGTAGCTTGCGCGCAATGCATCCTGGTACATGTAGGCACCGCCGGCACATCTGAGCAGGAGAACTCAGCTTTCTTGGTTAATAAAGCGCGCACTAAGGAATCCATTGCGGACATCAGATACAGGAAGTAGAATTTTGTTGTTCCCCTACTTTAGATTTAACTTTTTATCCAACTACATGAAATTATAATGACTACAAATAAATGTAGATGAAAGAACTCTAAGGCCATGGTGCTCTGCCGGAAACCGGTGGATTGCTCCGTCCGGGTGGGGAAGGAGTGCCTACCACAAGCGAAGGAGTTAAAATATCTCGGGGTCTTGTTCACGAGTGAGGGTGATTGACAGGCGTATCGGTGCGGCTGTAGCAATAAAACAGGCGTTGCACCAGGCCGTCTTGGTGAAGAATTTACTGGTCGGTCTACGTCCCAAACTATGGTCACGAACTTTGGGTCGTGACCGAAAGAACGAGGTCTCGGATACAAGTGCCGAAATGAGTTTCCTCCGTAGAGTGTCCGGGCTCAGCCTTAGAGATAGGGTAAGGAGCTCGGACATCAGGAGGGAGCTTGAAGTCGAGCCGCTACTCCTTCGTGTCGAAAGGAGTCAGCTGAGGTGGTTCGGGCATCTAATTAGGATGCCTCCAGGACGCCTCCCTTTAGAGGTTTTCCAGGCACGTCCATCTGGTAGGAGGCCCCGGGGAAGACCCAGGACACGCTGGAGGGATTATATCTCCCAGCTGGCCTGGGAACGCCTCGGGATCCCCCAGAATGAGCTGGTAGATGTTGCGGGTGAGAGAGAGGCCTGGGTCAGCCTGCTGGACCTGCTGCCACCGAGACCCGACCACAGATAAGCGGTGGAAAATGGATGGATGGATGGATGGACTACAAAAAGGAAAACAGTTGCCAGATCCTCATCAAGCCGGCCGTCACCTGACCCCTCGGTATCGCCCTCCCCCTAGGTTCTCCCCTTAGTCTTGCATCCATTTGTCCTGTTTTGCCGCTACTTACCTGTTGTCAACTGCTTACCTCTGTTTTATTTGGACATCACTACAAGGAATCACAGAAGTCATTCTGCTGCCTCCTCAGCTGTCCGCCTTTGTGTTCCATCCCCGTTCCAGTAATCCCTGTGACAATGACGATGCTTCAGTCAGTGTACGCTGTGAGGAAGAACACGCTCAATGGTTATCAGCTAAAGGCGAAGAAAGTTTTAAAAATGCAGCCTGTGGAAAAAAAGACTCTTTTCCTTTAAATCATAATTTTTCAACTCACCCCTTTATGAAGATTTGTTGAATGGTGTCGTCAAAATTAAGCCCTGATGAATGTTTAAAACAACAAAAAAAAAAAGCTGTTAACATATAGACGAAGCCTATCTGTCTAGTTTAAGAGACGCATAAAAAAAGTCCTTATTGACCCCTACATCTAAATACACATTGAATGCCATTAATACATTAATAGTGAGGCAACTGCGGTGTTGAAGTTGTAAATGTAAGCTCATTTTCATAAACATAGACACCCAAACCCACATGTGCTCCTTGTTTTTAACCCTCGGCTGGCTCGGACCACAGAGAAGGCTTTCCCCAGAGGCCTGCAGCCAGCGAACACATGGCCAGAGAAGATTAAATACATTTACATATAATACAAGAATGACTCCCCTGGGAAGCTGGAAGTTACTTTCCTATTCCTATAGGCCGCTCTAATAACAGCTGCTTATGAGGAGCAAGTCATTTCTTCTCTGAACACAGATTTCCTCAAGAGAGTCTTGCCTCATAACTAACTTCCAATATTCCTCTTATATTCTATAAGCAGGGGGTGAAGCAGACTCTGCTTAAAGGTTAATTTCCATGAGTTCCTGAGAATCGGCTTCGTTTCTTTTTTACCTCTGCAGTTTATTAATCGTACATGCCAATGGCATGCTCTATGCGTCACTGGCAGTGAGGCGCTGAATATTAATTTTGAATGGGCACATTTACAATGTATAAACCCCATAGCTCATTGCACTTGTGTCTCATCTGAATAGTCTAGAGGAATATTGACTTTGAACCTTTAAGACCATTTATCACGTGGACATATAGCCAAATATGGTGGAAAAGATGCTCCACAAGTAAGAAGTATAATTTTATAACAAAAGCAAATCACAATATTAAGAAAGGCAGCCTCTTGTATACAAGTGGTGAGTAGTGTCGGATTATAAAGGGCACGTCATTGAGTTGTTTGAGTGGGATTGATGATCCTAAAGGTCAGCTGATTGATCAGCCAATGAGCTGTCAGAAGGCGGGCCCGATCAGCTGGTGGCTCATACCATTCCAGTATTCTGCCTGACGCTTCGTAGCCGCCTGACTGGAAGGGGTCGGGATTTTGGGCAAAGCTCCCGGTTGCTGTCGTACATAGCTTGTGTGACAACCTGAAAGATGTGTACTGGTAGCAGTTTTATTTCGTTGTCCGTTTGTTAGAATGTAATGTAAGAAAAGACCATTAGATAGTGATCTGAGATCGACTACTTTCGTCTCCGTCCACATACCTCAGGGAATACGGGGACAAGTTGAGAGATGTGCATAGATGTGTGTGATCTTGTGGTTTGTTTATAGTGCACTGGGTTATGTGAAAAAGGGTTGTGTAAGAATAACAAATGTAAGAGGATAAATTATCTACGTGAGGGTTTGATCTAAAGATCTGAGATTGATTACTCTAGTCTCCGCCCACATACCTTGGGGGAATTCGCGGTCTTTCCTCACTTCAGTAAAATACTGGCTGTGAGAAAGACCACATCATCACATGTGCTCCTGACCTTCTTCCCTTTCTCACCCATCTAATTAACACCTCCCTCTCAACTGGTTGTTTCCCTAACTCTCTGAAGGAGGCAAGAGTTAACCCTCTCCTGAAGAAACCCACTCTCGACCCGTCAGAAGTCAACAACTACAGACCTGTCTCTCTCCTTCCCTTTCTTTCCAAAACCCTGGAGCGAGCTATCTTCAACGAAGTCTCCTCCTTCCTCCACCAGAACAACCTTCTGGACCCTCACCAGTCTGGATTCAAGGCAGGCCACTCAACAGAGACTGCCCTCCTTGCTGTCTCAGAGCAGCTTCACACTGCGAGAGAAGCCTCTCTCTCCTCTGTCCTTATCCTTCTGGACCTTTCTGCTGCCTTTGACACAGTGAACCACCAGATCCTCATCTCCTCCCTCCAGGACCTGGGTATCTCAGGCACTGCGCTCTCCCTCCTCTCATCCTACCTCAGTGATCGGACCTACCGGGTAACCTGGAGAGGATCTGTGTCTGAACCTTGTCCTCTCACTACTGGGGTCCCTCAAGGCTCAGTCCTCGGTCCTCTCCTCTTCTCCCTGTACACCAACTCTCTTGGCTCCGTCATTCGCTCGCATGGCTTTTCCTACCATAGCTATGCTGATGACACCCAACTGATCCTCTCGTTTCCACAATCGGAAACACAGATAGCAGCACGAATCTCGGCCTGTCTGACTGACATCTCACAATGGATGTCCGCACACCACCTGAAAATTAACCCTGACAAGACGGAATTACTTTTCCTTCCAGGAAAAGTCTCCCCCACTCACAACCTGACGATTACTTTCAACAACTCAGTCTTGGCCCCGACCCCGACTGCCAGGAACCTCGGTGTGACCCTTGACAGTCAACTCTCCCTGACTGCCAACATTACCGCAACAACTCGTTCCTGTAGATTCATGCTGCACAACATCAGGAGAATACGTCCACTTCTCACCCAGAAGGCGGCACAGGTTCTCGTCCAGGCTCTGGTCATCTCGCGTCTAGACTACTGTAACTCCCTCCTGGCGGGTCTACCTGCTGGTGCCATCCGACCGTTGCAGCTCATCCAGAATGCAGCAGCTCGACTGGTCTTTAACCTCCCGAAATTCACCCACACTACTCCGCTCCTCCGCGACCTTCACTGGTTACCGGTGGCCGCCCGCATCCGCTTCAAAACATTGGTACTGGCGTACCGTGCTACGAACAGATCTGGTCCAGTCTACATCCAGGACATGGTAAAACCTTACACCCCAACTCGTGCGCTCCGCTCGGCTTCTGCCAATCGCCTTGTAGCTCCGTCGCTGAGAGCTAAACACTCAACAAAGTCTCGACTGTTCTCTGTCCTGGCTCCTCGATGGTGGAATGAGCTCCCCATTGACATCAGGACATCAGAAAGTCTCTACATCTTCCGTCGCAAACTAAAAACACATCTTTTCCGACTATACCTTGAATAAAGGAAGTAGCACTTTAGTAGCACTGAAACGGCTCTTACTGATAGCACTTTGTAGTTGAACTTTTTGTCGAAATTGTACCTTCGTGATTCTTGTTCTGATTCTTGTTGTAAACCGTAGAATGCACTTATTGTAAGTCACTTTGGATAAAAGCGTCAGCTAAATGAAATGTAATGTAATGTAATGTAATCACTCTCGTGATTATTTCTCCCCCTTTTCAGGTATGTTGTTACATTTTATTAAGTTAAGTTATCGGTATGGATTAGAAATGTTTTCTGAGAATGTGTGTTTATTGCAGGCTACTTTAGAGTTGAGTTTGATGTGACTGTTGGTAGGTACGAATGTGCGTATGCGTCGAGTGTAGCCGCCATTTTGTGTGTATGTGTGTGCGTATATGTATATTGAATGCGTGTGTGTGTGTTTATTGAAATTAACGATCGTAATGTTCTAAAATGTACTGTGGGAAAATGGAAATGGAAGATGATTGCCTGTTCTCCTGCAAATTGTTTCCTGTGTTGACTATTGTTTTATGTATAAACACTTCAGTAAAATACTGGCTGTGAGAAAGACCACATCATCACTATCGTGATTATTTCTCCCCCTTTTCAGGGGTATAACACTTGCGTTGAGAAAATGTGGGGAAAAAAGCAACAGGAAACATGTTGTGAATTACAAGATCTATTATCAACATCAGTCATCAGTGTCATTAGATCAATGTAACTTGTAAGAATACTGAGATGTCATCCGACATTTATTCACTTTGACGGGTTTTGTTTCAGTCCTTTCTCATTGTCCGTCATTGTAACACAGCATTTTCCTTTTATTTGGGGAACCACATCAAAATTCACCCAATTCACCGTAAGCCATACAACTTCAGAAGAGCGCCTTTGTGAGTAAATACATGTTCCTGACTATTTTTTATTTCTCATTTCAGCTTCCCCTCATTATGTTGAATCGGAAAAAAACATTTTGAACATTTTCAAGAGATATATTTGATAAATCACAACTTAGTTTTATGCATGTATTTTTTTTAAAACATATACAAATGTAGATAATCTACACTAGCCTTTCATAATAAATTCAATGTTGCATGTAAACAACAATTCTCCGAACAATACAAACATTCAGAGTCATGTGGTTCAAGGGTGTACTGCAGATATCAATGTTGAATACAAGACTATTGAAAAAAACATGTGCAGTTATTTGCTCCCTCAAATGAAATGTCTTGCAACCCACCTAGAGCTCCCAACATATTCTTTGGGTATAACTCTCTTCGTCATAATAAGACACAGCCCTATTTAAAAGTGAGAGTCTATGATTCTAATCTAATACTGTTCTGTGTATGCGGCCAAACAATACATTTTCACTTTGTTATGCAATTGTAGGGCTGCACACATTTTACACAGGGGGCATGGCTACAACACCAAGTCCCAAATAATACAAAAAAATACACAGTAAAAACTCAATTAAATAGACCCAAAAAGCAATACATCTCCCTCCCAGAGTTTAGGAGGGAGATGGCAGAGGGCATAAAGGTGTGTTTGAATGTATTGGTTTTATCCAGTGTAATACTGAGGAGGGTTCCAGATGGCAGAAACTGCCATATTTCTTCTATAATTGCTTGTTGTAAAGATCCTGCAGTTTCCTGTGCAGTGCCGGTTATTTTTTGCTGCAGACATTGACCACCTTACTGAGTCCATGTTTGTGTTTGACCTTGAGAGATTGATGCCGGCAGATAAAAGAGAAAGTGAGCACAGACATGAGATAAGAGATCAATAAAACGTTGTCATCAGACTCCTGTCAACTTGGAACTTACTGAGTTTCCTGAGACAAAAGAGATGCTGCTGGCTTTTCTTGTGCAGCATGTCAGTATTACTCCCAAATGTCTAGTTTATCGTCTTGTATAGTTCCCAAATACAGGCTCCACTATTTCTTTGTTCTTGCCCTCAATCACGGTGTTCATACACAGTCCAGACTCTGTAAACGGGTTACCAACAATGGCTCGGACCGAACCACTAGTGCTGCACCGAATGTCTTTTTTTCCTCTTTTTCTCTTTTCAAAGCTACTGCTGGGGTTTTTGAATGAAGCTTGGAATGTCTGTTACAGACTACAGGGCTGCGTTTCCCTTAGTGTGTGTGGCAAGTGGGGGAGCAGACAGTTTCATGACCGCCGTTATAATGTGGTTTTTGAAAGGCTAAACGCAACAATTCAAAGCCCCCCCCCCCCCCCCCATGACACTTAAAACACTGCCTAAAAATCCAGTTTTTTCTCTAATGGTGCCATTTTTCTCTTCACCCCTTTTCAAAACACTTAAAGACCAGGAAGGTATTCATTGAGCACACTGTTAAATGACAGAGAACGCTAAACACTAGTTTTCTTCCGCTTATTCTTTTTCATCTTGTGGTAGTTGATGCCGGATAACACCTCTGGGGCTTCACCATGTTGTCTTTTGTGTGATGTGTGTGATTTATAGAAAGAGCTTACTTATATCCTCCCAGTTTTTTTTTATTTTTTTTGCATCCTTCCTCCTCCTCCTCCTCCTCCTCCTTCCTATGTCTGCTGATTGACACTTCAAAAGCCATAGTCGTTTAAAGAGTTTTTCTCTCCCCGCACACTGAAGGGCTCTCTCAGTAATGAAAATTAATGTAATGTGTGTGTGTGTGTATGTGTGTTCATGGAAAAAAGAGAGAGACGTCCACGACTGTAAGAGGAATTGAGGAGAAAGAAGATGTAAATTACTCGAGAGCAAGAATCACTCTGAATAACTGCCATTGAAGTCTGCTGGAGTGGTTTTGTTCTCATAATAAGGAGGCCGCTGTGATTCACAGGTACATGATGAGGTTTTGGAAATGTGAATTAAAAGGAGACTTGTGCCAAATGATTTCATTTTAAACTCAGCGGGAGAAGGACTGCAGCGGGTCATACGAGTAAAATGCTAAAAAACTCTCATTTTCCTCACAGATAATGGGATAAACAAGCGTCTCTTTATTTTCCCACATTTGCTCTCCTTGTAATACATCCTTCACTGCTTTGGATCTGCTGCCTGTCACTTTCGAATTGTTCTCCATCCCTGTCCCTGTCATTTTCTATTTTTACACCTGCAAAAGAACAAGGACAAATGATACAGGCACTTTCATTTGCGGAAGAATCAACACGTATCAGAACACTTGCCAATCCCCATTACCAGCTTTCCAGCTTGCTGAATTTGTGGGATGAGAAAATGGCAATTGAGGCATTTTTTTTAAGTTGACTTTACATAATACTTATAGACATTTGTCTGCTTTCTTTCACCAACCACAAGACGATACGCGACATCCCAGTGAAAATCAATTTGTCAGTGCTACTGCTGTCTATTTTCCATGATAATACTATGCATAATCCAAGTCCCAATAAAAAAAACCTCATAGATTGGCCAATCTAATCAAGCTCCGGTCTCAATTTAACAACGAAAGGACCAGCACGGTTGTAGGTAAGTTGGAGACACACATAAGCATGAAAACAAATTGAGTGGAAGGAATTGCGTGAAATGTATAAAACGTTTTCATAGTGGCTCTGCTGTTCTCTCATGAGACACTGGGATGTCTGGTTTGCTTGATTCTGCTGGCTCCTCCACTTCCCTCCTCATGTAACACCTTGTGCAAGAGACAGCAGGTTATGACAAAGGTGGAGACCCCATGCCGACATCCATCCTCAATAGACGCCATCTCAGCTTTTCAAAAGCACAACTCTAAAATGGGAATGCATCTGCTCTCCAGTAAGATGGCTATTGTCAGGGTATCCTGTAAGGATCCTGAGTGCACCTCCGCCAGGGGGTGCCAGAGTAACGCTGGCTGGGACCAGAGATGGTGTGTTGGATCTGTGATCAGGTTGATGCGGGACAGCTGGGAGAGAGATGGCCACCGCTCGCAGCTGCGGAGCGTTAGAGACAATCACGGCAGCAGCTTAAGAGTGGCCTCTGCCCGAACACAAGCGTCGGGAGATTGCACTTGTGAGGGCTGCTATGCTCAGCCCCAGACTCAACACTCGAGACGCCGCTGAAGCAGCGGCAGATTCCTGTTCACGAGCTGGACACGAGACACCGCCATACTGGAGTATTGCCAAAGGCCTGAGTATTTAAGTTTTGTTTTTTGAGAGACTTTCCGTTTATGTTTTGTTGAGTGTTGGCTGAAGGCCTGAGTTTTTGAGTTTTGTGTTGTTTGAGAGACAATAAATTCCTTTTGTTTATACTTTAACCGTTGTGCGAGGTTTTGCTATTGGGTCCAGAACCACATCCTGACAGAATCTCCCGACCCTTAAAGGACCCAGCAAAACCTGGAGAGGATGGGTAGCCCACAGATACCCCGGTGGGAATGGTATGATTCCGACTCCGAAGACGACTTCTTAAGTGACTTCGGTCAGGTGGAGGATCCCTGGTATGACCAGTGGAGGGAACCCCGGATGGCCCTGGATGGGCCATCGGACTACGTGCGGGATCCCGGATACAAGGTTCCTGAGGTGGTGGTGCAGCCCCCCCAGTTCTATTTTCGGAATGGCCGGTGGTACGTGCGGGAGCCAGGATACCAGGATCCCAATGTGGGGAAGGACCCCGAACCGGATCCCTGGGCCGGCGCCCGGCTGGCGTTTGGTGGGCCCCGGTGCCTCCAACGGGCTAGGGGTTCTGACCCGAAGGCCGGAGCCTCGGGCCGTCGACGTCGGCGGAGGGGGCCCCCAGCGCAGGCTGCTGCTGTGGGGAAGCCGGTCACGCCCGCTCCCTGTATTCCGTTGACGCCGTCACCGACCCCGGCTCCACGGGTCTTGTCGGCGCCGTCGCCGACCCCTGCTCCACGTGACCTGTCGCCGGTCCGGCCAACCCCAGCTCCCCGTGTCTTGTCGGCGCCCCGGCCGACTCCAGCTCCCCGTGTCTTGTCGGCGCCCCGGCCGACTCCAGCTCCCCGTGTCTTGTCGGCGCCCCGGCCGACTCCAGCTCCCCGTGTCTTGTCGGCGCCCCGGCCGACTCCAGCTCCCCGTGTCTTGTCGGCGCCCCGGCCGACTCCAGCTCCCCGTGTCCTGTCGGCGCTCCGGCCGACTCCAGCTCCCAGAGTTTCCGCCACCGTGCCTCTGCCAGCCCCGAGCCCAGTTTCTGCCACCGTGCCGCTGCCAGCCCCGGTCCCAGTTTCTGCCGCCGTGCCGCTGCCAGCCCCGGTCCCAGTTTCTGCCGTCGTGCCGCTGCCAGCCCCGGTCCCAGTTTCTGCCGCCGTGTCGCTCCCAGCCCCGGTCCCGGTTTCTGCCCCCGTGTCGCTCCCAGCCCCGCTCCCGGTTTCTGTCCCCGTGCTGCCTTCAGTCCCGGTCCCGGTTTCTGCCCCCGTGCCGCTACCAGCCTCGGTCCCCTGTCCCGTCACGGTGCTAGTCCCGGTCCCGGCTTCCCCAACTATGCCGCCGTCAGCCCCGGTCCGAGCCTCCCCACACGTGCTGCGGGTAGTCCCGGCCCGGTTGGTGGCTCAGCCGACCCTAGATCCCCGAGTCCCGCCGGCAGTCCGGCCGACACCTGTTTCACGAGTCCCGTCGGCGGTCCGGCCGACACCCGTTTCACGAGTCCCGTCGGCGGTCCGGCCGACACCCGTTTCACGAGTCCCGTCGGCGGTCCGGCCGACACCCGTTTCACGAGTCCCGTCGGCGGTCCGGCCGACACCCGTTTCACGAGTCCCGTCGGCGGTCCGGCCGACACCCGTTTCACGAGTCCCGTCGGCGGTCCGGCCGACACCCGTTTCACGAGTCCCGTCGGCGGTCCGGCCGACACCCGTTTCACGAGTCCCGTCGGCGGTCCGGCCGACACCCGTTTCACGAGTCCCGTCGGCGGTCCGGCCGACACCTGTTTCACGAGCCCCGTCGGCGGTCCGGCCGACACCTGTTTCACGAGCCCCGTCGGCGGTCCGGCCGACACCTGTTTCACGAGCCCCGTCGGCGGTCCGGCCGACACCTGTTTCACGAGCCCCGTCGGCGGTCCGGCCGACACCTGTTTCACGAGCCCCGTCGGCGGTCCGGCCGACACCTGTCCCACGAGTCCCGTCGGCGGTCCGGCCGACACCTGTCCCACGAGTCTTGTCGGCGGTCCGGCCGACACCTGTTCTCCAAGTCCTGCCGGCAGGCCGGTCCGGCTCTAATTCTATGATTCTCGTCGGCGGTCCGGCCGACACTTGTCCCTCGAGTCCCGTCGGCGGTCCGGCCGACACTTGTCCCTCGAGTCCCGTCGGCGGTCCGGCCGACACAGGTCCCTCGAGTCCCGTCGGCGGTCCGGCCGACATAGGTCCCTTGAGTCCGGTCGAGGGTCGGGCAATATCCGGTCCTCCGGGTCCGGTCAAGTCCCGTCCCAAGTTCCGTCCCAAGTTCCGTCCGGTTGAGTCCCGTCCCGAGTTCCGTCCGGTTGAGTCCCGTCCGGTTAAGTCCCGTCCCGAGGTCCGTCCGGTTAAGTCCCGTCCCGAGGTCCGTCCGGTTAAGTCCCGTCCCGAGGTCCGTCCGGTTAAGTCCCGTCCCGAGGTCCGTCCGGTTAAGTCCCGTCCCGAGTTCCGTCCGGTTAAGTCCCGTCCGGTTAAGTCCCGTCACGAGTCCTGTCCGGTCCAGTCCCGTCTAGGGTTGGTTGGTCCCGTCCGCCGGCACGTCCTCCTGAGTCTCCGCCTGGTGGCCGTCCTCCTGAGTCTCCGCCTGGTGGCCGTCCTCCTGAGTCTCCGCCTGGTGGCCGTCCTCCTGAGTCTCCGCCTGGTGGCCGTCCTCCGGCCCGTCCTCCTGAGTCTCCGCCTGGTGGCCGTCCTCCGGCCCGTCCTCCTGAGTCTCCGCCTGGGGGCCGTCCTCCGGCCCGTCCTCCTGAGTCTCCGCCGGGGGGCCGTCCTCCGGCCCGTCCTCCTGAGTCTCCGCCGGGGGGCCGTCCTCCGGCCCGTCCTCCCGAGTCTCCGCCTGGGGCCCGTCCTCCGGCCCGTCCCCCTGAGTTTGGTTGTCCAGTGACTTTTTGCCTGTGTTCCAGGTCTCTCTCCACGAGCCGGTGGGCGTCAGGAGTGTTTTGGCCCTCCTACCGGACCCCCCTCCACCCACCCTGGTCCGGTGGTACCGTGGACGCCTGGAGGCGTGCACCGCCATACTGGATTATTGCCAAAGGCCTGAGTATTTAAGTTTTGTTTTTTGAGAGACTTTCCGTTTATGTTTTGTTGAGTGTTGGCTGAAGGCCTGAGTTTTTGAGTTTTGTGTTGTTTGAGAGACAATAAATTCCTTTTGTTTATACTTTAACCGTTGTGCGAGGTTTTGCTATTGGGTCCAGAACCACATCCTGACAGTATCCATTAATTTGCCGGATCTAGAGATGGTAGGCAGGGTCTTCCATGAGCATGATGTGGGTTAGGGGGTTTAATGACTGACTTTGATCCCATGAATAATACAAAAAGGCTTGAATAACAGATATACATAATGGATTACACACAATACATTACAAACACAATATACCTCAAACAGTATATAAACCACGAGGGTGACACAAGTCTCAGGCCGTTTCTCAATATGCGTTCTTCTCTGGACTTGTGTTCTCGTGGACTTGTGAAACGTCATCAGTCGCAGCCCAAGTACTGTTCCAATTCAAAAGTCTGCTTCTCGCCAAGCACGGTGAAAATGCCCGGATGTGACTTGATCCGCCCATTTTATCGAGGATGCATCAGAGGAGACTTGTCCGTACTTGAGACAGCCAAATATCCCAGAATGCACTTCGCACCAGCAAACGGGGAACAATGGCGGATGAGAAAACCCATACTGAAAGTTGACATTCTCTGAATACTACTGTTGTTGAGTCACAAAATGTAATTTTAGGATGTTTTCAAGCGAGAAGTTAGTTGTTCAAACATCAAATCTGTGGTCGGTTTGTCAAGACTCTGCCTACTTAAAAAGTTACGCCGCCGATATGAGGTCCTGCTCGCGGGACCGGTGAGACCCCGCGGCACCGGGCGGTCAGCACTCTGCTGCCCGCCAAGAGCAGCCTGATCTCGGCGGGACATTTTTAAATGATCCGCTAGCTCCGATTTCTCTGTAGCGATTAAACATAAGATATAATTCTGTGTTGGAGGATCTAACGAGCACTCTTTATCAGTTTATTTGTTCACAGTAACGTAAAATCAGTTTGACTGAGGGAAAGGTTAAGATTTATAACTTAATATTTTAATTTAACTTTAACGTTGAACTACAGTGGTGTCTTTTTACTTTTGACCGAATTGTTTGCAAATATGTGTATCTATCTATCTATCTATCTATACATATATTTTATAAACACAATATATATACAATTATATATTATATGTTATACAAAAGAAGCAGGGTTGTCATATCATGAGCCACAACAGCTGAGGTGGTGACGTCATCAAGTCAGCTTCTGTTCCAATTGCAGAAAGACCGTCCTGCGTCCTCCCATCTTTTGGAGTCTGGACTCCCAAGTCCAAACTCCAAAAGAACACAAGTCTGTACTAAGCATACTTGGTATTGAGAAACGGCTTCAGTCTTTGCTTCTTCTTCTCTCACTGGGTGAAGCTTGAAGCTATCCACAATCTCCCACAGTCTGTCCCCGAGGCAAACTAATAAATTGACGCTGGGGTGTGTGTGTGTGTGTGTGTGTATACACACACCTCCCAAGCACAAATGTGACTGTTGATTCTCCAATAGCAAACAACTTGCACAATGCTCGTTGTGGTCTGTAGCCGAGACGAGGCACCAAATTCTCCAGTTGTACGGCTTTGTGCAAGTGTGCTTCTTTTGCAAACCATTGTTGGCCAGTAAAGGTTCCACCGGTCGTGACTCCATGCATCCATAATGTCCATCATCAGCTCAGCAGCAGCGGCGAAAGAGACGACTCTCCATTAAAAATCTTGGGCAGTTGGTCTGCCCTGGACCCCAGCACACTCTAGACCTAGTCTACTTTGTTCTGATTAACTCTTACACAGTGTGTTGTTGCCTCCCGCTGGTTGAAAACAAGAATGTATTCAGTCTTTGCGAAAGGAAATTATATCCGTCTTAATTTGCATATGGAGCGGTGAAGTGAGCACGTGGCCGCGTGTGGAGATCTAATGCCAGATGTGAATGACGTACTTGACGCTAGTGCTGCTTGCTTCTATTATCAGAGAAAGAGATCACAATACTCGGCTGGGTTTTGTGTACTTTGTAATTGTATTCTTTAATATACAAGACATTACTTCTGGTTTAAATGTAAGCACATCATTAGAACACAAAATGCCCCCTGAATGCATCCCACAACCATTTTGTTTGTACCTCTCCCTCTCTTTGTCTTTTTCAAGTCAAGTTTGGCTGGTACTAGAACAGTTACACCCCTGTGGTGGCCACAGACACCGAACTGTTAGATCACTCTGTCGCCTACACAACACTGGGATGAGACATTAGCTCCCTCTGATACAGCCTGTGATGCAGTTGTTAATTAATGCGCTACCAAAAGTGTTATGTTAAAATTCAAACAAGACAGATGGTGAGGATGTCTTCCTTCCCTGAGTTCAGATATGTGATAAAATAGTGTGAAGGGAGAATTTTGAGAACCGCATAAACTCTGAAACTGCTCCTAACATGATTCACTGTGACTTTCCTCATTCACGGGCGTTAGAGAGGAAAGTACAGAAGTATGGGCGCTGACTTTGTGGGGACGCAATGGATACCGAATGTGCACAAGACACCACGTCACAGGTGGTGCAAAACGGCCTCTTATCTTCATTCTACAGTCCTAGATTTCTGCAAATAACTTACCAGTTTTATAGTTCACTCTGGCACGCTCAAACAATAAAGCGAATGCAAAATGTTAATCACTCAAGTGAATCACAGCAACTACGTATAAATGTCAACCCCTAATGATGCAGTCTGTCTTTCGGGCAGTCAGTAAACAAAAGCCGTAGTGTGAATCAAAGAACGCTGTGAATAAACGGCGATACACATAATTCCCTGATATTTCATCAAATTGTAATTAGTGGCATCCGAGGATTTATCTACAGTTCCCTGACCAAGTGAAATTTTGGGGGAATTTCTCTGCAAGTAAGGATGAGTGTCTTGTTGGCCATTTAAAGCCCTCTGCCATGTGAATAGTAAAAAAATAAAAAAAAACGTACATATTTTTAATGTCTGAGCAATCAGGATAAACTCCTTATTTTTAAATGCCATGTAGGCCAATAAAAAGCTCAAAATCCACAGCAGTCTGTTTTTTTTGTTACAGTGTGATGATGATTAAAGGGTTAAAACAGCAAATACTTCTCTCTTGGTCCCAGTAATCCAGCCCTATATACACATGACATGCAGTTATGCAGCAGTAATGCAAATTGTACTCAATGTGGATTTATTCCACCTACATTTGACCTTATCAGTCATCCTACTGTTGGGTTTCCATAAAAATGACAGCATCGTTTGGACTCATTTACGGGATCAAATTTACTGTCATCACGTCTCGCCCCTCAGTGGCTCCGGGCAAAAGCAACGGTGCGGCAACTAAAACACAGCCAGTATAAACCACCGTGTTAAATTAAGGTCAGAGAGAGGGCATTTCTATATTCAATCTACAGTACTCTCTGATATAGTTAGGGAACACTTAGCTCATTTCCATATAGCAAAAGTGCTTGAGTTGCATTCTGAAGTGCTCTGGTAACAATAGGGGTAATTCTTTATTTCCATACCATCTCCATATGATTATCATAACCTACATCTACCTAGTCAGAGTCATTGAGCAAGTCAAAAGAAAGATAAAACTTGCATCTGCACTTCCGCAGCAAAAGTCTCAAATCTCAAAGGTCATACATGATAAGAGATATTGGGTTTGGTTTTTGGACTGTTCATGAATTGTTTATAACAGTTCAAATAAGTAAAATGGAAAGGACCCGTACATTCAGAGACAACTACGTGAATGTTGGCGAAACCCATTTCCGTCTAAATGGAGAGCGTATTCATCTCATCTCAGAAAGGCCATGTTGCTCCATGGAGATCATCACTCCTGTATACTCCTGTATATCATCACTACTGTATACCCCTCCATCATCTCAGGACCAAAGTGTCCTGTGGGTGAAGCCCCATGTCTGGGTAAGGTTCTTATTGGGCTGAATTTAAGCAGTTGAAAATGTGTTATCTTTGAGAGCTATTCAAAATGTGATCATAGAGTAAAAAACAAATAAATGTTGATCATAATATTGCCAGCCTCAGGATATGGAGTGCACTTAATTGGTTTCACAAAAGAGAACTCACAAGAGCTCAGGAAAGTCCCCCGTATACAGGTCCTATATAAAGAGGACTCACATGAGCTCAGGAAAGTCCCCCGTATACAGGTCCTTTATAAAGAGGACTCACACGAGCTCACGAAAGTCCCCCGTATACAGGTCCTATATAAAGAGGACTCACACGAGCTCAGGAAAGTCCCCCGTATACAGGTCCTATATAAAGAGGACTCACATGAGCTCAGGAAAGTCCCCCGTATACAGGTCCTATATAAAGAGGACTCACATGAGCTCACGAAAGTCCCCCGTATACAGGTCCTACATAAAGAGGACTCACACGAGCTCACGAAAGTCCCCCGTATACAGGTCCTATATAAAGAGGACTCACACGAGCTCACGAAAGTCCCCCATATACAGGTCCTATATAAAGAGGACTCACAAGAGCTCACGAAAGTCCCCCGTATACAGGTCCTACATAAAGAGGACTCATTTGAGGTCACGAAAGTCCCCCGTATACAGGTCCTACATAAAGAGGACTCACACGAGCTCACGAAAGTCCCCCGTATACAGGTCCTACATAAAGAGGACTCACACGAGCTCAGGAAAGTCCCCCGTATACAGGTCCTACATAAAGAGGACTCACACGAGCTCAGGAAAGTCCCCCGTATACAGGTCCTTTATAAAGAGGACTCACACGAGCTCACGAAAGTCCCCCGTATACAGGTCCTATATAAAGAGGACTCACACGAGCTCAGGAAAGGCCCCCGTATACAGGTCCTATATAAGGAGGACTCACATGAGCTCAGGAAAGTCCCCCGTATACAAGTCCTATATAAGGAGGACTCACATGAGCTCAGGAAAGTCCCCCGTATACAGGTCCTATATAAAGAGGACTCACATGAGCTCAGGAAAGTCCCCCGTATACAGGTCCTATATAAAGAGGACTCACATGAGCTCAGGAAAGTCCCCCGTATACAAGTCCTATATAAGGAGGACTCACATGAGCTCAGGAAAGTCCCCCGTATACAGGTCCTATATAAGGAGGACTCACATGAGCTCAGGAAAGTCCCCCGTATACAGGTCCTATATAAGGAGGACTCACATGAGCTCAGGAAAGTCCCCCGTATACAGGTCCTATATAAAGAGGACTCACATGAGCTCAGGAAAGTCCCCCGTATACAGGTCCTATATAAAGAGGACTCACACGAGCTCACGAAAGTCCCCCGTATACAGGTCCTTTATAAAGAGGACTCACATGAGCTCACGAAAGTCCCCCGTATACAGGTCTTACATAAAGAGTTTCAAATCAGGTAAAAATACATATAGAGACATTTTTACTTACTGTCACACTTCCAATAAAGGTTTTCTTTCTGTTTATCACAAGTTGGCTGTTTCGACATCACACTGCATCAAGACCCAATGACACAACAATAACATGTTACCTTGGAAAGTGAGGTCACACGTTCACATTTACACACCCCTGGACTGAAAGTGGGTCCCATTCTTCCCCTGACCATTGTTACATATCCTAATTTTCACCCTCACATACAAAACACAGCGGAGGTAGGTATTATAGTGATCAGTTACATTAGACAAATAGATGGCCTGTAGGGGCAAGGTGGAAATAATTAATTAGTCCATATGGCCTTCAACTGACTTGAATTCAGAAAGTTAAAAGCAAAAAGCAAAATGGATATATGCCTGCCAAGTATTTACTATTAACGCACTACTGCATCACTGACTCAAGGTCATTTTAGGAATGTATCTGTGTCTGTTTTAGAATTTATACATTTCTATTTAACCTTCACTGTGCAATGAAGGAAGATTTATATTGGCGCCCACCAACAGCAATGGATTTCATATCTGCTCCATAAAACACACGTGAACACCTCTTCTGCTAATGGACATCATATGAAAGCTCCATTTCTTCTGCCGACTGCAATACGATCCAACTGTTGCTTTGCCAGTGCTGATAGATTTTTCCCTCAAACCTTGTGGAAGATGTGGGGCGAGATGTGGGGCAACTGTGGCTCAGTGGTTAGCAAGTCTGTCTTTCGGTCAGAGGGTCGGTGGTTCAAACCCCGGCTCAGCCAGTCCATGTCGTTGTGTCCTTGAGCAAGACACTTAACCCTCATTGTTCACCGTTGCTGTGTCTACGGTCTACTGTATAGCATGTAAGTTGCTTTGGATAAAAGTGTCAGTGAAATGTAATGTAAAAGATGTAGAGGCTTAGAAGTGACTTTGTATTCTTCTCAGAAGGTAGATGAGAAACCTGAAGTTTGCAGCTGTATGTCTTCTCCACCTTAACCATGAGCTCAAGGTTATTCAATTATCGTCGCCCTTCACCGTCAGACTGCTAAACCCCACAGACCTTAAAATGAATGCAAACAGAGTTTCTCTCTGATGGGCAGTTTGATTTACTACCAAACACTCTTGTCTATTGGGCCTTCATGAAACCAAGACATTTAAATGTCAGCTGAATGGAATGTATCATTGGGCTATTCTTCCATTAATGCGGTAGCAACCTGTCTGTCATTGCTACAAGCAGTTTCAAATATTTTCGCAATTTCTTCAGTTGTCAGTTCGCCAAGTTGCATCTATCAGAATCAGAATCAGAACCATTTATTGCCATGTATGTTTACACATACAAGGAATTTGTCCTGGCGGGAAGGTGCATACATTTAACATTTAACAATGTCAATGTCAATGCCAACAATGTCACCCACACAGTTTTTTTTGTGGCCATTGTTTGGTTGTATTTTTCACAGCTAAAAGGATTCTCGCTATAATTGGGTGAACACCAATCACACTTAAATGCACCATGTCAGGCTTCATGTAACCAATCAGAGTCCTGTGTAGAGCTACAGGTATCTATAGAATGGTCTAGGAGCGTGTGTGACGACATGGAGAGGTTCTTTCAACAAGGACTCCTTACTAGAGAGGTTAACGAGCCATGAAATGATGATGTTGTCATTCTTAAGACTTCCTGTCATGAAGTGATGTTCAGTTAGGGAAGTTCACTATGGCCTTTCTAGACGTTGCAGTTTGTGGTGCTGTTGAAGTATATTACCTTATACTGACAGGTCTTTTCCTCCATATGAAAGTCGCCATTCACTCTGTTATTACACCACCCACCCATGTCGAATGGCAAACTGATGGCGCTTCCATCCCAGCCTCCATCATCTTCAGGACCAAAGTGTAACTGTTGAATAGAAAAGAACAACTCTGTCTATCCCAGCCTGAAGGTTTAGTGGTGGGTATATGGCTTTAAAAAGAAACCAGAGTTTTATAATTGGCACAAAGTTGAATCAATTTAATGTGCCACTTGTCCTTGAAATACATTGTATAAAAAATTAATAGTCACAGAGGAACCGTACCGTACTTTCTGAAACTCACAAATGTGAGCAAAAGGGTGACATCTAACAAGGTTGTCCCGCTGTTATGTCCTGGAAGAAGGTGTAAACACCATTTGGATCATACACAATAGCACAGTAAAGTAACTTAAACTCTGGCAAGGCAGATAAATAGTTGCATTTCCTTAGAAGTTGTCTATCTGTCTCCCTCTCCTCCTGTCTCTTCTTGTGCTTTTCACATTTCAGCTATCCATTCCACCCGAAATCAATGTAATTTCCCTTCTCCTCACTATCAAAGCCAATAACGGCAGTTAATTTGTCTCAGTGCTAGAATAGGTTGCCCTCAACATTGGTCTCTCTACGGCCGCGCTCTTCCCTCTCTGAGCTGATATGTGGCAGCAGAGGGAGCGACTGCATGATGGAATCAGCATAAAAGTGGATCGGACGGCCAAGTTCTCTCAGGCTTATTGTATTGTAACAGGATAGATGAGACGGACGAAGATACGGGGAAGAAAGAGATAGAGAGAGGGATGGAGGGTGGAAAGGATACAGGCCGAAAGTGATGGGGAGAGTGGGCCAGCCCTGGGACTAATTAAACTGCCATTGTCGGCTTTGATACAGAGGAAAAAGAACTGATATCGAAAATGATTCCAGGGGAATGGAGTTTGATGGAGTTCACCTTCAGTCAATCCGGCTTATTAGCATCATGGTAGCCAGTGTGCAAAATACCTTAAAAATACCCTCGAAATACACTTTGGCAATCAGAGAAATGACAAAATAAATACTTTTTCTTCTTCAATCACTCTGCAAAATGGAGTGAAACTACTAGTTTAATTATCTGTAGTTCATTACTCCCCAACGACATTGTTTGTGAAGTAAAGCCCCAAGGAATGGTCCAGGGCTTTATTCATTGCCTTTATGTAATAATTACAAATTAGCCATTAGATCCTCATGTTGTACCTTTTTGGGATAATTTTCCTCTCTGTTAAACAATCAGGACACTAAATGGTATTAATGTCTAATTACACCAAGATAAATGATTGTGTCATAACTGTCCTGTTTAGTGAGAGTCTAAGTGAAAGACAGAATCAACCAATAATGAGAAAATGTAAGTGAGATAATCTTTAGGGGACACTTCTAAATAGAGAAGGGGATGAAATATTCTGAGACTCATATAAAATAGTTTATGCTAGAATGTATCTGTTGTTATATTGATAAAAATTGATAAAAAAGTAAATGCTTATGTGTATATTTTCTTCCCAGTTTGGTGCAGAAAGCAAAAGCAGACAATCACTTCCACAGTTTGATTATATTGCTATGGATAATTATAACATTATGACACCATGTTAGTATAGTGTACATTTCAATGATTAATCCCATAAGAGACTATGCTAATTAAGACATTTTGTTAGTTGCACTCTGGTTCCTTTATCTCATTAAACACACAAACACCCATTGTGTTATCACAGTCTCAGACTGTTAACCCTTATGAGGTTTAAATAATTAAGATATAATGGCTCATACCATATCTCATTAAGTCACACAATCTCCCAATTAGTAAACCAAAGATTGGGAAGGCAGCCTGAATTAAAACCAGTAATCCCAGTGGAATGCTGGGATTAAACCAGTGAGCAATTAATATTTCTATTAATGACTCTGTAACAAGGCCAGTGACTGGAAAACCAAGTGTGGAGGGAAAATGTGTGTGTGTGTGTGTGTGTGTGTGTGTGCGTGTGTGTGTGAGCGAGAATGAAGAAACAAGAAAACAGGTGTTTTACAGGCTCCATTGTTACTGGATCTCACCATTTGATCCCCTGATTGCACTGCACACAGTGCAGATCGCTCTTTGTTCTCTGAAAACCTCAGCGTGGCAAAAAAGATTTTGCTTATTTGCTCTATTCAATTATTATTTGTAATTTATTTGTCAAGAAGTAGGGCCTTTCTTATTTAGTCGTCACAGCCGTCTCGCGATCTCTTGCCCAGTCTTCACTGTCTTTCTCAAATGAGTGAAACGACATCCTCTCTGGGTCGTAACCACAGACTGTATTTAGGAAGTGGATGTGGTCATCGTGACATCATCCTTTGGTCTGTGGACTGTCATTTTGAAGCTTTGAGTCCAGCCGTTTTACCGTAGCCATCTCGGAAAATGGCTGTCGCAATGTTGTTTTTTTTTTCACAGCCAGTGAACCGAAGTTACCATATGTGAAATGCAGAGGAGAGATGTAGAGGTGCCGGATTCGGCTCTGGTAGCAGGCTGTCAATCACAGTAAGCCAGCCCTTAAACATAGTCAGCTTTATGGTCCGTTTGACTCTAAATGGCCCATAATTTACTAAATGTATTGAAGAAGACTTGAAACTAGAGATTGAGACCACAAACTCATGTTTACAATGTTTACTGAGGGAATAAATCAAAGTACTTCCATACAATCTGATTTATTTTTGCAACCGGAGGAGTCGCCTCCTGCTGGTCAGTAGAGAGAATGCAAGATTTCAGACACTTCAGCATCGGCTTCACTCGGCAGAACCAGGTTGCCGCCTACTTGTAACGGCTGGTGAATGTTCTCCAGTGAAGGTGGTCAATGGGCCCTTTACACAGCAGCCATTTTGACATGTCGCATAGTAACGTTCATTATGGCCAGTTCCATCGTGTTATGCATGCTGACTCACTAGAAGGACCGTGACACACTAAAAAGAATGGGATCATAATTATGTGTAATTTAGTATGTTCACCCAGCTATTATACGTCAAAATGGCTGCTGTGAAAAGGGCCTATAGAGGCAATACAGCCTAACAGTGTGGGCAAGGAGCGGAGGTCATTGATGGGAAATCGAGGTGCAGTTAATCAAATTGTAAGTATCAAACACACAACTGCAGCCTGCGGCCACCGGCATAGAGAGAGAAAAGGAACAGGCCTCTTTTTTAAGGAAGACATTTTGACGTGTCACACAAGGAAAAAAGCCCAGGTGTAAATGATAAAATAAACGACGGCTGAGTTCCATTAAGCCATCGTTAGTGTTATCAGAAACACCTTGTGCTTTCCCTACTGCGACAAGAGTCTGCTGTGAAAACAATGGCATTCATAGGAAGCGCCGGGGAGAGCTAATCTAATTTTCTCTATGAAAGAAACAAGAATGGACTCGAACATACTCGAACACGCGCTCTATCTCTCCGTGACTCGCTGTGCTCACTGGCTTCTTGTCTGCCAGTTGACACCTGGGTGTGGAGCTATTGATATTATGGAGATGATTTATGTACCGCACCTTTTTTGTTGTTGTTTTTGTTATAGCATGCTGGCAATGCACCGCTTTTAAGGAACTTATGCCCGGTTTGTCCGGCTGATGGGGGTTGAGTTAGAATAAACCAGAGCAGAAGATCTGCTCGCTGCTTGTGAGGATTTCTCCAGTCTTCTGTTCTTGTAATGAGTCATTAATCATGGCTCCATTCTTCTGCTACGAGGCCTCCGGGGGCAAAAGTGAGCTGTATGGGCTTCCATCAGCCCCCGTTCGTCTGACTCTTTTAATACTGATTTGCTTTATGATTATTTGATTATTGCAATAATGTGGAATTATGCAACATATGCTCACAACGCCGAAAAAACAAACCCTGCCTTTTTTTTAAATGACAAGTCCTGCATAGAGATATTTGTTTATAACTCATACTTTTTAGTGTACAACCTTTGCAGTATTCAATACTGATCTGTACCAGTATCTGTTAAGTTCAAATCTTGGGCGATCGAGTGAAGAGAACTCCAGGATTCAATTAGTTATAATAAAAAAGTATTTAATAAAAAGGATGATGATGAACAGAATATAGTTCCCGGCCGGGGGCGTCTCGCTTCAGGCAGTCCACAGGCCACTTACACGTGCTGTAAACAGTTAGCTGTCTGTGCGAATCACAAGAAGGGATAATCACCTCTTACAAATGTTCGCTGAGCTTAAGGCCTCTCCATTGGTTAGTTTCCCAGCATGCAAGATAACATAGCATGCTAATGGATAAACCGCTACACAGGGGTGGAGTCCTACTCAGGTTCCTCCGCATTCTTCCGCCCTCCTGTGCTTAAAATAGTCCCTTCTTACGCTATGCTTGTTACAACCCCCCACCACGGGCAACCTCCATTTGTCTATGCCCTCCATCTTTAATTTATTCCATTCACACCTATACCATTTCACAGTAACATAAAACCCACAGTGTCTTTCTACTATGCTACAATACACATCTTCATAATCTTAATTAATATTCCATATTCATTATTATTATTATTATCCTTCATAAGTATTGTAATTTAAACATAGACATTCTTTATATACATGTGCAAGTTAAAATAAACTATTACAACTCTATCACAGTATTAGCTTCGGAGACCAGGAAGATACGTACATACTGTATCTATGGTGTTCATGGTTTACCCCCATATCATACAATATCTGGGCGTCTGTTCTGTATCCAATTGTAAAGTTTTGATCTTCCACAGTACCCCCAAGTTTTGTACAGTAAGAAATTGTGCAGTTTATAGCAATTGGACAGGTTTGTTCAATAACCGACCACAAAACCGCACAACATTCCTTTTGCATCATAGTTGGTTTTGGACAAATTTAGATATTTTCTTAAAAACACGTGTTGGTTATGAAATCCAGAAAACTGTTATATGTATTGTAAATTATCAAATACTTTATTCCTGTACTGGTGTTCACCGTATGGATCCATTAGTAGCGGCCTGTGTCCATGTTGGGAACCGCCTACACAGGGACCCACATTGTCCAGCTGCAGAGCAATGACTCCAACAAGTCAAGGTCACCGTATCGCCACACACACACACACACACACACACACACACACACACACACACACACACACACACACACTCATAATGAGGCTAGCGGGGTGGGAGCAGCCATGATTTGTTTCAGTGCTGATTCCTCATTATGCTCTCAGGTTAAACTGACCGGCTGACCTTCAAGGTGCGAGTCAGAGAGGCGCCATGTGGATATATACACACAGCATGTTTTCTGGTATTTAAAAAATGTAATCGTCTATATGACATAACCCCATGGTTTTTTTATACTGGATTATTGGAGTATTTTCTCATTTAATTCGAAACTTGAGTGCAAAATGATCGGATTTTAAAATGCATTTGACTTAGTATATGCTTGTTAATATCAATTAAGACAACATGATTTGTGTTAATTGTATTTTTATATTTTGATTCTATGTCTATGTTTATTGTTATGCATCTTTCATCGAGTCATTCCTCGTAGGTTCAACGTACCTGTCAATAGACACTTCTGATTCTGATTTGGTACGATATCTCTATACGATAGGATCATCATCATAGGAGTCCATAGAAAGATGATGCATCGTATACTGAATCCCAACTCTGATTCTCTTTGCTTACAGGATATCAGGTTGTGAAATGGTTAAACTCAGCAGCTTCCCTGCAGGAGTAGCTGTACACAGAGAACTCCAAAGCATTGGCTGATTCAAGGTGTCGTTACTTTCCTGCTGCAGCGTGGAGCTAAATCCCTGTGAGGTAATTTGGTAATGTAGTGCAGACTTTTCATCAATCTGCACTTCCGCATGAAACAATTTAAAAACAAAGCCTTTGATTTTCACTGTGATGGATTACACCGCTCAAGGCGTATCAAGGGTCCGCCAGTTGATTTTCATATCAGAGCTCAACAGTAAGGATCGCCCCGCCGGGCTTGTACATCTTGCAACTTTTCAAAGTAAAAAAAAAAGAGAATGAAACACAGTCAACATATCATGCAAGGTGCGCTTTGTCACCCTGGCATCCTGTTTAGTTGTTCCAGAAGGTGTTGTCTATCAACACTGTGCTTTTAAAAAGTTTGGGAAATGGCCAACGGTTAAACAATATATGTATTTTGATTGTACATGGTCCTTATTTTATGATTTGTAACGACTGCTGGCAATTTTGATAGAAAATGAATAGCTTTGCGACCAGGGAGTCCTCATATTTGAGTAGCTATAATAGCAGCTTCTTGGAAACAATTACATATCAGTCAGCACATTTGTCACAACAACTAATAAATCCATGGAGATGTAAAATCACAACGAAATCCGTTTACCTGGAAAGTAAAAACAATACGCCTGAATGCTAAATGAAACTTCCACCTTAACACAGTTCATACTGACTGTACCTTTACAGAAGAACAAATACTTAGTATTTAACATATAAGCCAAATACAGCCTAGGCAAGGATCATGTCTAAAATGTAGATTTGCAGTTGTGCTTTTTTTCTTTTCTCTTTTTCCATTCATCCTCTGTCCTCCTGCAGTTTTATTCAATAGCTCTCCAGTCTGTGATTTCACACCTTGACCTTGACACCTCGTCTCAGCTCGACACATTTCCTGTTTCTCTGGTGGGATTTGAAGCCTCAGCTTCAGTAAAAGTGTCCGGCCGTCAAACATCCTGTGCCGAGAGTCATCCTCACCATTTGTGCACATGCGTGTGTAAATCTGTGTGTTGACACACGTATAGATGTTTGCATGCATTTGACTGGCATCCTTGGAGGTGTTATGTCACTATTAACATGACCACTAATGTCACGTCATGTTATTCATAGAAAGGTTTAATACGGAAAGACCAAATAAAAGACTTGGATCGAATCTAAATAATTTCTTTGTTAATCAGTATCTCCAAGATTTAAGCTTAAACATTTTTGTTCAGACAAAAACTTATACAGAGCCAACATTTTTTATCCAAATCATAATTATTTCATGTTTCTTTGATATTTCCAAAATAACTTAATTACCATAGATGCGCAATCAAAAGTAATGCTACACTGGACTGCCGTTCATCACATTTCTTGAGTAAAGGATTGTATTTTCCTTGTTGATATAAAGTTGAAGTCACAATTAATGTTAATATAACTTAAGAAAAAGAATGTAGAAACATGTATTTGTACACTGACACAAAGAGAGTCTTATGAAGTATGTTTGATATGACCAATGACTGTAGGTTGAGTAAAGATTTACATAAAAGACATATGATGTTTGGACAGCTCCAATTTCGTTAATTTCTTACAATGTATGTGAGCACTGCTTGTTCATTTATTCATACTATTCATATACATCAATACCCATGTGAAATACCTTACAAAACACCAACACTTTGCACCTCGATATACAGCTGCTATGTGTGCAGAGCATGCAAACTGTAGATGTTTGTTCACAGGTAACAACAGCCAGCATGTAAAATTACAGATTAAAGTATTACCTTTGTAAGGTTTACATTTGTATGCATGTATTTTACAGTAAAAAGCAATCATCACTGTAAACAAGTGTGACGTTCAGTCTTCACATTGGCCTTTTCTCTGCGTCTCTTTCTTGGAAGGGGGATTAAATTCTCTGTAAGCAGTCACTTGTGACTGACGTATGCAGCCATTCAGAGTTTAGCAGAAACACTGATCAGAAGACATAATACAATAATACATTAATGCAAAAGCAAATTCTTGGTTAAGTTGGTGATAAACCACAAGGTGTCCTGGTATGTGAATATAGTACACAAGGGAGAGGTTTATTCTATGATTTCATTTGACTGAAACACAAGTGCATATGTTTTTTTTTTATATGTTCCTATTACCTGCAAATAGAATTTCACGACACGACTTCTGTAATATAAAAATCTTTCTCAGAAAATAAGAAAAGCCTCTAAAGGCCTCATAAAGGAGCTTATGCTGTCGACACTCGTTTGAGATACAGGAACAAACACGCAGCAAAAAACAAAAAACAAACACACCTTTGCAAATGTGCATAGCGAACATACACAAACACGGATAGACACAGTAAACACGTGCAGACACATACACCCGCTGTGCTGATGAATGCAAAATGACATTTCAATTTACCTCTTTTGGTCCCTTTTTACATACTGATCAACACCATTATTGTGGAGTACAGATGCAAAATGGGGGAGAAGAAAAGAGAAAGAGATGGAGGTGGAGAGAGGGAATAACTCATCCTGCTGACAAAGAAACATGTGAAAAGAGAAGGCGGCACCTTTCAACCAAATGACAGATTAAAAAAATGAAGATCACTGTGCTAGCGTGGGGGAAATGATGGCAAATTCAAGAAGAAATTCTCAAAACAAATTACTTTTGCTTTGAAGATAAATGAGATTATCCTATCCAACTGGCACACGTTTTCATTAGTTTCAAACGAATCAGAGTTTACATTTTACAGCTCTTGATTAATGACACGTAGATTGGGTATATTTCAGGGCGTCTGCGCCTGAGTGTGGCTATAAATATAGATTGTGGAAAGTGTTTGACTGAGTGTGAAAATGGAAAGTATCATAAAGTTAGTGCGGTGCTGCAGCAGACGAGGTCTGCGAAGTGTGATGGCAAGAACCATATCGTTTAAGCTCGCCATTTCCCTGTCAGCCATCTTCCCTCATTGTAATGTCATACACTCTGCACTCATCCTTGCGCTCTATTTTTCTTTTTCTCTCTCATCCCTCCAGTGAGAATCAAATTGAGTGATCAGAACAATCACACAAACACTGGTCCTCAATCATGTACCTCTAATGCTGGCCCCACTCTAGAGGATAACTGCGGTTACGCTTTTGCAACCATAGTTCTCTGAACAAGGTACAGATAATATTCTCCTCCAATCACCAGCACGTGTTCGGCCAATCAGGGCATGCATACCGGAATATGTTCGAACCCGACAGTATATGCTTGACATCCTACGCCCTCTTCACAATATTAGACCCTTCATTGTAAGTTAGCAAACCCAGGTAGAGCGTAACGCAACGCAACTGAATTGGTGTCAAAAAGCCAATCGCTAGACGACCTTCACACCACATTACCCGGGTTATAAAGGAGACATGTAGGTGTATCAAACCCAGTTCAATCACTAGTTCCGAATTAAACAATGGAATAGTGCAAAGTCTTTGGCGATCGGACTCTATCCTGAACCAGGATGAACAAGGGGCAGTGACGCAGAGTTCTGACCCGGCAGAATCCCCCTGGGGTCCAGACACCGGTGGTGGTGAAGAAGAGAGTTGCTGCAACCTGATGATGAATGAGGAGCATGACTGCCTCCTGACTGGAGGTGACTGGAGTGGAGGAGGGTCGCATCGGTTTGAGCTGAAATGACAACTGAGGACAGCAGAGCAGAGAACCCCTTTAAAGTTTGACAGCAACGATGTGATTGGCTTAGAGACACAGCACCGCATCTGGTTGATTGCTTAAAAGTGGACATTACATTACATTACATTTAGCTGACGCTTTTATCCAAAGCGACTTACATGATATACAGTAGACCATAGACACAGCAACGGTGAGCAATTAGGGTTAAGTGTCTTGCTCAAGGACACAACGACGCAGACTGCCGGAGCCTGGGATCGAACCACCCACCCTCTGATTGAAAGACCGACTTGCTAACCACTGGACGCCGTCCCCAGATCAGCTGATAGTGTGATTGCTGGGAGAAAAGACTGAGACATTTATGAATGCACCTTCCTGAACTACCGCTTAAGCTCCATGGGGTAAGGGGGGGTCAGACTAGCCTCAGGGCTCCAGTGAGCATAGACCCTCAAAAGGAGCTTAACATGTTCGAGAGATGGTAGCGTACGAACGGACAAGACATTGGATTGGGAGATGCACTCACAGAGCCAAACCCACAAACAGTTGTTCAGTGTGTCTGCTGGGGGCCGAGTGTTCAACCAGTCAACAAGAAACAAGAAAATAAATCATTGATTATTTTTCCAATAAGTTAGTTATATTCAGTTCAAACTGTGTGTGTATGTGTGTGTGTGTCTCAGTATCATCCCACATCTACAAATGTGTCAGCTTTGGAAAACGCAACAGATGGTCTCTAAACACCTTATGACTATGTGTGTGTGTGTGTGTGTTTATCAACACTGAATTAACCATAGGTTCAAACTCTCTCTCTCTCTCTCCTTCTTCTTACACTCACACATACATTTCTACAAAATGTGGACCACTATTTATTGTCATAAAAAAAAGAAACCAAAAGACAAATCGTAATATGATATACTTGCAAGAATGCCTTTTTAAATGTCTTGTACAAAATGTATGGACATGTAACCTTGGCCGATGTCTACATGTCAAAAAGGGGGCATCCATAGCCTGCAATGGAACTTAACATTTACAGGTCCAGAAACTAACAAACAAGACTTTTTGTCTCCTGTGAAACCTAAAGTTGAGCTATTTTCATTGACAAACATTACAAACCACAACTGTTGAACAAAATGTTGTGTTGTGAAATGACAAAGTCCGCTGTTGGATGGGTAAACTCATTGACAATAACACATTCCTTAGTCCTACAACCTAACCTTAACCATCAAAACTAAATCCCTGATCCTAAGCCAAACCTAAACTTAATTCTAACCTTGAAACCAAATACTTTACAAAAACGTCCTCACTCTGCTGGTCTAAAAATCATAGTGGTCCTCACAAAGACCGCTATCCAAGAACACACAAACACACTCCCCCACACACTCACACGGGCAGCAGATTAGGTAGCCAGTGACCTACATTATGTGTCAGGCTGTGGGTGCATGCATGCGTGTACCTGCGTGTCACCTCACACACACTAGTCTGTCGGTGTGAAAAGAAAACAGCTGGTCTCTCAACACACTGTTATGGTGTGTGTGCTCAGTGAATGTCGTGTCTAATTTAGCGTGGTAGATAAACTGGATCGTTGCTGTGCTGCGACATATCGGCATGCACACGCACACACATCTGCTCGCACACACACTTTCAATGCCAGAACCTATTGAAAACCATTTGCCACCTAAAATAAAAAAACTGACCTATCTTTATCGACCCTAAGGGGCTATGCTATCATTTGGATGTCATAACTAGTGGCATAAATCCAGAATATTTATCCTGTGGTGCAGGTTTATAATAATTAGAATTTGAGTGTGAAGAAATCTGACAGTGATTTCCTTTTTTCCACTTCTTTCCTCACTCACTGAGCTATTGGGCATTATTGTATTTACAGGAAAACATGATATGCCCACTGGTGTTACGTTATTAGCCTTGGTACATTGACTGTAGGTTAATTTGTTTTATTTGTAGATAACAAACATCTGTTTGCTTTCCTATGTGTGTTCCGTTGGTGTCAACAGTGCCTTGGAAACCTACTAAGTGTTTGCTGATGCGGGTGTGTGTGTGTGTGTGTGTGTGTGTGTGTGTGTGTGTGTGTGTGTATAAAGTCAGCCGCTGCTGTTGTATCGAGCGGTGCACTAAGCATCTTTGTGTGTGGAATCCAGGTTACCCATGAGCAGGAGATTTCTTTGCACATCTGGCCTCATTCATATGGATTTTTAAAGCTCTTATGTCTTCCTTTTTTACGAGATTGTACCATATTGTACCATATTTGTTGTATATGCCAATTAAGACCATTTGAAAGCATTTGAAAGCATTACTAGCAGGTTTCCATGCCGAAGTTTACAGTGAAGCAGTGGCTATTTACAAGAGAAGGCAGGTTTCAACAGTCAATGCATCAATTACAGAGGTACGTTAATAAGTGCGTTTACACCAACTTGTAGTTTTGCATAGTATTTGCATCACGTTAGTTGATAGAAACGTACCTTCATTGTCATTTGTAGATTATCTGGAAATATGGTAAAATATGGATGGAAATTTGACCACTGTTACAAATCAAACACTTTAAGCCAATATGATCAATCCAGCAATTGAATGTTATTTGTCTACATGTCCAATACCTATGCAGTCTTCTTTCACCAAACAGGCTGGTCTCATCCAGCATTTGAAGCTATACATACAAAAAATGTGCGCCACAATTTGTAGATATTCCACAAAAGGATTTTTTGTGTTATCCACGTAACCATGAATGAGGTGGAGGGCGGATGGGTCCAACAACTAGCGACCTCTCAGCTAGCGGGCCGCTATTCGTCCCCCACATTGATTCATTTGTCAGATAACTGGTCGGGGCACTTCCTTAGTTATTTTAACCCAAATGATGATCGATTCCCAACTAAGTGGTTTTGTCTCCTTAACTTCACTAACTTAATTTATCACGACCTATTCCTAACCCCCGTAAGTAGGTTTGTTGCCTAAACCTGACTAAGTATTTCACAATCCTTTCCTCAACCTAACCTCGTAGTTTTGTTGCCCAAACCCAACTTTTCCTATGAAGATTGAAGTTTATTTTGAAAAGACAGTGTGCATGTACCGAGTGGATATTGACGTGCGTTGCAGGCTCTTGCAGCAAAACATCTTTTTTGTGCGCAGCATGCAGTTGTCCGATTGATGTAGTTGCCACCGTGATGCACAAAGTCAGCCCTATGACGAAGGATCACAGTGTTGTGGATGTATTTTAGCCCAACTGTAGACAGAGAGAGAGTGAGTGACTGGACCCCCCTCCCTCTTCTCTCTCTCGCTATGCCTCAGTCATCCCACCGGGGATTTTATCAGTCACACCTCTCAGTCAAACCAAACCTGAGTCATTGGTCTAAAATGGTCAGCGGCCACCAGAACGTGTGTGTGTCAAACAAAGAGAAAGCAAGCAGAAGAAAGAGGGTCAGGAGGAGAGACGGAGAGGAGAGGAGTCGGGCTGCAGTACATCACAGTTGGCTGCAGCAGCGGTGCCGTGCTTCACTCATACAGATGCTGGAGATCTCTTCGATTATTATTCTAGAGTTGAGGACGTTCACTGCAGGGAAA
The DNA here is from genome assembly GCA_023566465.1 of Cottus gobio. NCBI lineage: Eukaryota > Metazoa > Chordata > Actinopteri > Perciformes > Cottidae > Cottus > Cottus gobio. The sequence continues at coordinate 17,911,845 of CM042228.1, read as the reverse complement.
TTAGGAAGTGATGAGATATATAATAAGTGTGAAGGACAAAGGTGTCTCCTAATCAGCAGTGAGAAAAGTAGGTCGCTGAGAGAGGAATTTACCAGCGATATTCATCCTTCAGCGCTACCGCTCGCTTTAAGAAGATGTGCAGCTCAACGTCACCTGATTATATTTTACGTGCTAATGTGAAAAAAGCCAGGGTTGTATCACATCAGACCAAAACATATGAAGTGTTTTGATGCCTTTTTGTGTGTTGAATTTGAAAGCTGTTTCACATATTCCTCAACACCATTCTTACTTTTCTGAATGTTCATAAAGAGCATTTTGTGTTCATGTACATTTTTACAATTTTCTCCATATAGTAATTGGTGGGTTAACATTTATAAACCATTTTGAAGGACAATTCCCTGACCTCATTCATGATGAGGTGTTTATGAAGAAGCATACTTCTTACAATATATATAATTTACAAGGGAGGACGTCCTCCCCTGGAGAGCCCTTCAATGTGTAACGGCCAATCACCGATCAGCATAGAAATAATGAAATACATTGAACTGAAGCTTGTTGATGCTGTCGATGATGTGAGTTGTGATGATCATAGCAGCCCTTGTGATTTGAGAATTATACTTCTTCAAAACGTAAAGTTGTCGAATACATAAACAGCTCTACAGTTATCTTTCTATGTTCATGTATCTCTGTTTCAATTGTATGGTGCACACAAACTCATTCCAGTCATTTGTGATAGCCACATGTTTACTCAATATTGTCGATCACCAGTTAACTTCTTTCATTTTTTTTCTCTCACTGGTTAAAAGCAGAGTTTTATGTGTCATTTTATGCCGACCACTGTTTTGCCCTCAGTGCATTTCTTGAGTGTGTGCTGTGGCAGGAGAACAACGGCGGCTCTGCAGACGAGCGGGTGCCAGAATGTGTCCCATGTACGCATGATATTACGACCCACGCATTGATATTTTAGCTAATGAGATGTTTCATCACTGGCGAAGCAATAGTCATAAAACGTGTTTAATAAGGCTGCTGTGTCCAGGAGCCAGCTGCGTCTCCATCTGGTTACGAAAAAAACTATAAAATCACAATATCACCGGGGTGATCTGGAGATCTGGTGGAATAGCTTCCACAGCCAGTAAGTGATACGATCAAGAAACAACAAACACACACACACACACACACACACACACACACACACACACACACACACACACACACACACACACACACACACACACACACACACACACACACACATTATATATAGTATGCCCAACCTTCTTCTTTCTCATTCACACTGATGCCATTGAAGCAGACACTAACACAGAGCAACTTTGTCAACATACCTTATTTTAAATCCATCGTTCTTCTAAAAAGCAGCACAATTATTGCCCTCTCACTCTTCCAACCCTACACAATGTTACACAGCTGCACGTGCAACAGCGTATACCTGGCAGCGTGTGCGTCTGTGTGTGCCGTGACCTTTCCCCGCCACATCCTGGCTCAGTTTAAATGGAACCTGTGTGTTTTCACTGCTGGCTGGTGACGAGCATGGCACATCTCATCACACGGCACCACGTAGTTTGACTTTGCTTCGGTGTGAAAGGTTAACTGTTTGTCAGGGTGTCGTTTTGGCTGCTGGACGAAAGGCACGCGTCCTGTGCTAACAGCTAACAATGTTATTCCCTCCCCTTCTTTGGACTCTTCTGTCTTTACAGTTGTCTGCTTGTGAACACTGAGTAAGAAAACAATTCAAGAGTATAAACGTGTGAAGTTCTGCTGTGAGACAGTTTTTCCGACGCGGAAAAATGGTCTGAGTCCGTTATGTCTTTTTTTGTAATCACAGGACCACATGAACTCCAATATAAACCCATCTGCCTCATTGTTGGACCAACTTATAAGAGTGAGAAGGTGGGGCGGGTCAAACAAAACACAGGACTTTTACCCATGAGTGCCGTTTGTGTCACATGGGAAATCAGTTGAGTTTCTGTTGAAAGTTTGTTTAACAAGCGTAAACTGTTCCCTGGCTCCGTCATTAGAAATCTCGGACTGGTAGAGTATTGTACAAAGGATACTAGCGCTCCTCCAGGGTGGCAGTGAGGAACCTGAAGTTTGCCTCAATGTTCTTTTGTTCAGTCTGACAAAACTCCCACAAGAGCACAAAGCAGAATAGCAAACACATCTTCGACTCGAGTGTGACACAGATGCGTCGGGCTCAAGACAACAGCGACGTGACAGCTCTGCGACATCAAGTTTCAGCCCTGTCAGATTCACACGCGTAATAATGGAACAAAATGGCTATGGCATTGGAATACTGTCACAGCTCACTATGCTGGGCTGACAATGCATTTCCCAAAAATACAAGGCATGCGTTTGTGTCCAGGAAGCCAATGAGCGAGCGGCCCTCTCTTTCTTTACAATGCAGATATGAAAAAAATCATGAATTTGTGTGTTTTATGTCAGTTTTGATGTATGGAAAGATGAATGGCAAGATTGTGTGTGTAGTGGATGTCAGCATTGATCTACTGTGTCCACGTCCCCAGAGGCTTTATGTACATTTACATCTGGAAGATCATTAAAAAGCAGTAGAACAACGCAGAACACGTGTGCTTTGATACTACAAATAGAAATGTAGCCGCGTCGTCTCATTTGGAGACCCACAAACTGGCTGATTGTCGCTGTCCATGGTGCTGATTTTGATCTCGCCTGACTGCGATGAGCTCTTATTGCAGCCAATTTCATATCACGATATTTAACAAATATTAATGAATCGCTGTATATGTTCAACTCAAGGCGCTGACAATTTTCTCTTAAGGTAAGTTGAGACAGATTTTTTATTTTAATTTATATTGCAAATTAGAGTGATTTTCGCTGTGAGAAAAGTGGCGACGCAAACCATCTGAGAGCAAAGAGGGCTAGTGCGTGTGTGCGTGTGTGTGTGTGTGTGTGTGTGTGTGTGTGAGATCTCAGCGCTCACGAGGAACTCCATTGTTTGTTGTTTTCCTCCAATCTCTTCCCCTTTTTTTCCTTGAGTTTGTTTACATGCGCGGAAGGAACCAGATTACTGTGAGAAATCAGGTAATTGGAGAAAGTGTTTACATGCCCTGACCTTATATTGGAAGTTATTATTTCACTTTTTCTTCAATAGGCAGAAGCGTCGCTATGTGGAATCATCTCTCCATCTCACACAGTCACACTAGTACTTTCTCATTAGTCCAGAAATAAACAAACTAGCATCCTGCACTGCCTGTCTCTGTACGTCTGTGAGTGTTAGCACATTTTCAAGCATCAACTTGCATGTCGTTTTTACCTCCATTGTCCAACAGCCAACTCCGCCTCCACAACCATTAGATGTTTCAACTGAATACAAAATCGATTTCTGGCAATCTTTTTACATTTTATCGGCTGTGAAACTGGAATTACTTCCTGAAAATCACCTGAACTGTTTCTGAATTGGTGACGATCAACGTCAAGCTTTTTGTGTGATCCCACCACCACCTTCTACAAATCATTGTAAAGGAACGCATCACTGTGAATTCACATCATCACACTGGACATACTGTAGCTGGGCCTTGGTGAACATTTGTAAAGTTCCGAGGATGAATGTAGCTCCATCCGGGGCAGCAGGTAGTCCCCAGCTTCATTTCTTTTTTATAATCCAAACTCTCTTTTTCTACAATGCTTCCCCAGGTGTCACTGATGCCCGAAATGAGTGCCTCACAAAGCATTCTCGCTGAAAACGGATACTTTGATTTATACATACACACACACACATATATATATATACTCACCTAAAGGATTACATACTAATACTGTGTTTGACCCCCTTTCGCCTTCAGAACTGCCTTAATTCTACGTGGCATTGATTCAACAAGGTGCTGAAAGCATTCTTTAGAAATGTTGGCCCATATTGATAGGATAGCATCTTGCAGTTGATGGAGATTTGTGGGATGCACATCCAGGGCACGAAGCTCCCGTTCCACCACATCCCAAAGATGCTCTATTGGGTTGAGATCTGGTGACTGTGGGGGCCATTTTAGAACAGTGAACTCATTGTCATGTTCAAGAAACCAATTTGAAATGATTCGAGCTTTGTGACATGGTGCATTATCCTGCTGGAAGTAGCCATCAGAGGATGGGTACATGGTGGCCATAAAGGGATGGACATGGTCAGAAACAATGCTCAGGTAGGCCGTGGCATTTAAACGATGCCCAATTGGCACTAAGGGGCCTAAAGTGTGCCAAGAAAACATCCCCCACACCATTACACCACCACCACCAGCCTGCACAATGGTAACAAGGCATGATGGATCCATGTTCTCATTCTGTTTACGCCAAATTCTGACTCTACCATCTGAATGTCTCAACAGAAATCGAGACTCATCAGACCAGGCAACATTTTTCCAGTCTTCAACTGTCCAATTTTGGTGAGCTCTTGCAAATTGTAGCCTCTTTTTCCTATTTGTAGTGGAGATGAGTGGTACCCGGTGGGGTCTTCTGCTGTTGTAGCCCATCCGCCTCAAGGTTGTGCGTGTTGTGGCTTCACAAATGCTTTGCTGCATACCTCGGTTGTAACGAGTGGTTATTTCAGTCAAAGTTGCTCTTCTATCAGCTTGAATCAGTCGGCCCATTCTCCTCTGACCTCCAGCATCAACAAGGCATTTTCGCCCACAGGACTGCCGCATACTGGATGTTTTTCCCTTTTCACACCATTCTTCGTAAACCCTAGAAATGGTTGTGCGTGAAAATCTCAGTAACTGAGCAGATTGTGAAATACTCAGACCGGCCCGTCTGGCACCAACAATCATGCCACGCTCAAAATTGCTTAAATCACCTTTCTTTCCCATTCTGACATTCAGTTTGGAGTTCAGGAGATTGTCTTGACCAGGACCACACCCCTAAATGCATTGAAGCAACTGCCATGTGATTGGTTGATTAGATAATTGCATTAATGAGAAATTGAACAGGTGTTCCTAATAATCCTTTAGGTGAGTGTATATATATATATATATATACACACACACACACTGCTCTTGAATTGACCCTGTGATGGGCATTTGGCTGATTCAGTGTCTAATAACCGGGGACCAGAAAGTGTGACAACAATGAAACAAGTCAAAATCACCGTAAACACATCACAACCAAGTATCGTTTTAAAAGTGACGATGGCTAATGAAAGTTTCCCCTGGCGTCCCCGCCGCTTTAGCTGACTCAGTGTCTGCGCATCACTCAATAAAGGGAAAAGCAATGCAAACTGTGCACCAAATGGACCTCTTTTGTTCTTCTTGTGCTTCCTGAAAACATCCCCCCTGGAGCGGCTGATGCTCCGGCTGACTCAGTGTCCTGACAAGCAGTGCAACGCATGCAATAATGATGCACACACAAAATGAAATATGTATGGGATGACTGCACGAAAATAGCACACACACACACACACACACACACACACACACACACACACACACACACACACACACACACACACAATTATCTGGGCCACAACAACAGCATTCAAAACTGAATGTCTTTCTTTGGTGCAGAGGCCGGTGGTATTTGCTGCACTTGAGGCATTTGGTGCACACAAGGTTCACATGAGTTTAGAGGGACAGAGTTTCAGAAAGAAAGAGTTTTTGATTAGCTGGTATAGTTTCCACCATTCTGACACATTTGAAGACAACTTGATGCTTTCTCTTCTTTCTATGCATTAAATTCATGAATGGTCCCACCTGTCTGCATGTGTCAGGTATGAATTGTCTGCCCTTACACACCGGGGACGTGACACAAAAATGCCAAGTACATGCAAATTTGGGATAGTTGCGATAGTTTCAGAGCCTCTGTGTTGTTTTTGAATATGTCCGTTCCACACAATATGATTGGTTGATGTCTTTATTTGTTTTGTGAAATGTTTTTCGCCATATTTGCGTTCTGTTCGAAAGGAAAAATATATTTATAACTGAATAAATATGGAGTTTAAATACGTTAGAAAAATCAATGAAAATTTAACAAAATAAATATTGTGTCATGTAACATTCTCATTATAATCAGAAGTTTGTTATTGTCCTTATTGGTATATTTTAGTGTGGCAAGTTCAATAGTTGAAGGCACAACTGACTTGGAAGTAGTAGCAGCACACCTCACAGTTAAAAAGGAAGAGAGGTTTATGATATGAATAGGAAAATGTTCTTGCTAAAGGCCCAATGTAGCAAAAAAGGTAAACATACATTTCATCATAGGGTTCAAAGGTCAATGATAAGCTGGCTTTGTAGTGGTAGAGAGCCCTGCTTTAAAAAGAACTGACCCTAATTCCATGTTATTCTAACCCACAGAGAAATTCACAGAAGAAGCTCACTGCTATCATCACACGTAATCATATCCTGTCACTCACTGCGAGCTCTGACTCAAACAAATCTCTTTCTCTCCTCTTAGTTTTTTTCAATTTCTTTCCGGACACGGCCCTTTGCTCTCACTGATTATTCACCTCTGTGCTTCCTGCATTTGAGTTGATCTGGTAATTCTAGCATAGGTTTCAGCTTCCTATAAAATGGAACGGGGCGAATGCAGTGCTGAATCTTAACCGAGAAAACGTATTTACTATGAATTCACAGTATCTGCCCATCTGCACATAACTTTACAAGTAAAAAGAGACTGCAATAAAGACCAACTGTAAAGAGGCACAACGTCTGCCCAGAGATACATAAATCAGCTGTAAATAGACATAAAATAACCCAAAAAGAGACACAAACTTACCTCAAAGAGACATGAAGCAACTGCATAGAGACACAAACACAAAAAAACAACAACCGAATGATTGGTAGCTTTCTACGCTGGTGGCGTGGAAGCATTCGACCCTTGAAACAATAGCGTTGTTGAGTTGTGGTGCAGAACTTATTTACATTGATACCCGATGCTCTGGACAATCTGGATGTGCCAAGAAGTGGACATGGTCCATGGTGCGGCATTCTGAACAAGGGAAAGATTATTTAAAATTTTGAGGCATATTTTGTACTACATGAGACACAAAAGGACCACAAAGAGAAAACAAAAACAAGACAAAAACGACTTAATATTTAGAGACACAAAGTGGCCACAAAAAGAGACAAAAGGGCTGCACACAAAATGACTGAAGACAAACAAAACAACAAAGAGACACCCAGCAATTACAAAAAAAAAAACGGGCACTGCGTTTGAAAAGGTGTGTATGAAGGTTTGCAGCTGTAAAAAGAGCCAAACAGACAGAGTCGCTTTCCCGTAACAGCCCCACTTACTGTGGCAATGAAACTATTGTGAATGTCAGCCTCGCTGACTTGAGCACAACCCACTGTGTCAACAAGTAAACACTTTGTCATAACCACTTAACTCCACGGGACCTTGCCGGAAATCAGCGGCGCACACCGGGCCAGTGTGTACATGTTAAACACGCCGTGTGCGGGATCACCCATCGCGTCGGTGATTGATATTAGCTGCGTGACGTATTGCACTTAAAGTAAATCAATGTGCCGTTTGTCGATACCCACACAAAGACACAGAGCTGAACATCTCTCTCTCTCTCTCTCTCTGATATTATTAGGGTCTAGTGAATAAAATTATTCCACAGCACTTAGTAAGTAACCTTTAGCACACATCCATCTTCCAAACCGCTCAGCCAGTTCCGGGTCCTCGAGAAAAAGTGACCTTTACCATTTCATGTAATGTTTTCCCAATGCAATAATTCGCTTAACTGTGACAATTTTTCTAGTTACTGATTATTAATTTTTATCTCACGGTTTTATAATTATAAAGTTTAGCATCATTCTTTAGATAGTAAATTGATTTTTGGGGACTTTACTTGCATTTCAGACCATTTTTTTCCCTAAATGAGATGTGTATGGGTTCAGATGCATAAGCCTGCTAAAATGCATTAGCAATGCATTTATATTCTGTGGGAGCGTGGACATTTTCTAATAATAATGTGTTGATTCTAAAAGGTTAAGTGCACTATTATGTTTCCATATGTGGCATTCTGTAGCACTCAAGTCTTTTATGTTTGGTATGTGGTTATGATGACTACTTTAATACCCTAAATGGATTTTTAGGCGGAGGTGTCTGAACCTTTTCTTGTGCTCGGATTTGTCTTTATTTCACAATACGAGGAACACAATATAAAGTCCCCCTTTCCCCCCTTCTGATAGTATTTGTTTGACTAGTTGTTGTTTGAAGTAATATATATGTATAGACTTTGGACTCCCACTCAAAGACTGTGTGGTCATTTTGTGCATGTGTGTGTGTGTGTGTGTGTGTGTGTTTGGACAACACATTTGGTTATCTCAAAACCCAGGCTCGCCTCATTATCAAGGCAGCAGGCCTCTTTTGACTCACTTCTAAAATCAATAGTCATAACTCTGCACACACACACACACACACACACACACACACACACACACACACACGCACGCACGCACGCACGGCAAATTTCTGCAGGCAATAAAACCACTTTGATTTATTTCTTTTCTTATTTTTGATTCCAATTATGGCAAAATCTGAAGGGAGTACAACACTGTTCTGACAGGTGGAATTCAATTGACATTACTAGACACATAACACTGTAATTTTCCTTGGGATACAAACACAGCTTGGGCATGAATTGTCACCTCGGCTGCCAACTTTTTATAATCCTCCACAGACAAACGAACACATGAATCAGCTCACTGCCTTACATTTAGCTCTACAAGGGCTTGAAATGGTGTAAATACTAATGAGACAGCATTCAACACATCACGTTACCCCGTCATAACATGTGATGCACTATTGTCTTTTGCGGCGTCCAGGCTTTCCCTGGAAAACTTGGCAGAAACGTGGACTCACGGAAAGTTTGCGTAAAATGCTCGAAATGCCGGTGAGAGGGAGCTCAAGCACTTGACCATTTGATAAGGGGACATTGGATTTGGCCATAGTTTGTGACCTCGCCACCTTGTTGAAAACAGCTGTGCCCAAACCCAAGCCCAGGTGAGAGAACCAGGTGAAGCGTCAAACTATTTTTCTCGTGGCCACTTTAGGTCGGACTGAAATATCTCAACACTATTGAGTTCACCACAAAAGGACATTTTCATCCTCTTCAAATTCACAAATGCCAGCACTAAACAAAGACGGTGAACATGATATGCCTGCTAGACATCAACATTTTAGCATTGTCACTGGGAACCATTTAACATGTTGGCATGAGCATCCATCTCAAAGCACCACTGTGCCTAAGCACAGCCCAAAAGAGCCGCTAGCTGAAGAATGTGCTTCTCCAGGAAGTTATATTGTTGTCTGGATGTTGCAGAGCATGCACGATGTGAACACAAACCCGCAGCCAGAGGCACATCACTCATCCCTCACCCACTGGTTCACATTCAAGGATGTGTTCTGTCTCCCCTCCTTTATATTCTTTACACAAGCAGATGACAAAGTAATTACCAGAACAAACACATTCAAAAGTTCGCAGAGGATTCTGTTAAACCAAGCTTCCTGGAAGGAGAGGGTGTAAGAAGTCTTTTCTTGAGGATACGTTGACTTGGTGGGAAAGCATATGTGTATCGCATTTGATATCAAGAGCTTTATCATCTTGAACAAGTTGCTGTCCAGAAAAAAGTCTGTACTTCTTCTCCTTAAAAGAATGTGTGCACTACAGCAATGACTGGTCTATAATGGTTTAATTCCTTCTGAATAACTATACAATCTACCCGGATACAGCCAGGGTGGGTTTGTCACCAGAGTTATTGGGGTGAGTCAGCTGCAGCTCTGTGACCCCGACTATAGGCAGGTGTTGAGGAAGGTCCAGGTCATATTGGACTGTCCCGCTGAAGGCGTTGGAGCGCCTGCCTTCTGGACGTAGGCACAGAGTTTCTGCTCAGAGGACAAAAACACACATATATGATCACTTCTACTGTTCTCATGTTGTGAATGGTTAAATCAGTTTGAAGTGCGATGCAGATTGAAGTTGAACCAGAAACAGGTGCAGTTCTGAGAAGTATTTTCAAAGTGCATGAAGGCCCAGCCTCCACCAAATTAAAAAACATTTAAAAACAATTGAGAAGATTCATTAAAACATTAAAACAGTCAGTAAAACATTAAAAAGCTAAAAATAGAAAAACAGTTGCAGTGCAGTTTAAGAAAATAAAATGCAGTAGTGTGATGCAGAAATGGA
>CM042228.1:17711683-17896683 GCA_023566465.1 Cottus gobio | reverse complement strand
CCTACGCGGCATTGAAACGTTTCTTTTGGTTCAGAAAAGTTGACATTCACGTATCCTGTGGTCTGCAGACATGTAAAATGCTAATATTTATTTCTGGATCGATATATTACACCTGGCAACTCTCTGGGAAGCCTTTGGGAGAGCACGGCTGTGGAGAAGCTGGCCTGCTGTTTCCGCTACTCAGACGATGAATGATATTGTGAAATGTATATTTATTTTATGATCTCCATCCTGCAGCTCTTGATGGATGGGTACTGACAGAAGCAAACATGTTGGCGAGTCACAGCTTGAGAAGAACAGGTGTAATGTAATCAGGCCCAAGACAGACCGTCTCCAACAGCCTGCGAGATCCCATCTCGATGTAATAAAACATTATCGGACCGATCCATTTAGTTTGGGCTCAGTATCCAATAATTGTTGTTTTACCATTTTCATCTGCACAATAAGGCAGTTCATTAAAATGCTATCTGTGATAATCATGACAGTGTTTAGGCTTTTCTTTCAGCTCCATATTTTACCTCAAAATGTAGATAGACAGTCATGAGTCAAAATAGGAAGGCGTCACCTGTGCTTTTTCCTGCTGTGAAACTTCCACCTGAGCAGAATTCTAATGAGCCAGAAGAAGTCACACACCTGTGGGGGTGTCAGCGTATCGAGGAAGGGAGAACTTCACTCTGTAAATCTCTGTATCGCCTTATTAAACTGCTGTTTTCCGGCTTTGGATTGAATACAAATAAATGGCTAGAGCTGAAATTATAACAACAATTTGACAGACAAATAAACTGCAGTTTCTTTTCTTCAAACAAGCAATTTGAACACGCCACCTTCTTGCACACCAATAAATAATTAACTAATTCTTAGTTGCAGCCTTATCTCTTATCCATCTAAGAATTGCTAAAATCATAACATCCCGCTGTCACACCGCGGTCACTGGCCCTCCCTCTTCCTCATGTGTCACCAGTCTGATTGTCTCCCCTGATTCCCAATTGTTTCCACCTGTTCCCCATTACCCTCATGTGCTTATAGTCTGCGTCTCCCCTTTGTCTTGTGCCAAAGTGTTTCGTCCTTGTCCGTACACCTAAGCCCTGTTCCACAGCCATAGTCGTTTGTCAAGAGTTTATGCTCAGCCACGTAAGTTGTTTTCGGTTTCCTCCTTGAGAGTGATTTTTTTGTTTGTAAAGTTTCTAGTTTAGCTTAGTCTTGTTTTATTAATTAGCCGTTTGTTTTGGTTCCCCACGAGTTACCTTTCCAGGTCCTCGTCAGTGGTTTCCTGATTACCTCCTTGAGAGTGATTTTTTGTTTTGTGAAGTTTCTATGTTTAGCTTCATCTTGTTTATTAAGTAGCCGTTTGTTTTGTTTCCCACGAGTTACCTTGCCAGGTCCTAGGTTAGTTAGCGAGATTACATAGCCCAATTATTTTGTCACTCGTCAAAGAGGAGCTGAATTCAATAAAGTGCGCTCATTCGTCTATCTCCTGCATCTGAGTCCTCATTTTAGTTCAGACCTGACTCCCGCGCGAGTTTACTTGCTCGACTCGATGTGGTTAATGCGAGTTTATTCGTGCCGGAAAGGGGGCGTGGCTTATCTCCTTAAAAACCGTACAGTTTCCACCATTGAACTAACCACTAGTTGTACTTTATGCTTGTTGTGGAAGTCCCTCAAACGTCGGACCATCAAATGCCCCTGAGTCTGAAATATCCTTGTTTTTAAATTTTTTTTTTAATACATTAAACGCTTCTAATGAGGTTCCAAATTAAGCTTGTCTCATCATATTTACTCATGTCATCACCCATAAAGAATGGGACAAAAATCCTTTTGTGTGATTTCATTGCGGTTTCAGATGCAGTCTATGCAGCCGTTAGAGTTCTCTGTTGATTCAGGTGAGTGTGTGTGGGAGAGAAAACGGCAGGTAAAATATCGCCAAGAAACATGGATTGAAGCAGAATATAGAGTGAGATGAAAACGTGAATTGTGAATTTTCGTAATGCTTCCAAAACAATGCGCTGAGTAGTGTCCAATAGATACATTTCTGTATTTAATAATATAATGAAATAAGACTACACAGGCCATCTGAAGACTTACTTCATAGTGTATCGTTTGTTTCGACAGCCTTGATGCTGCTATTCAATTGGTTGTGACGTGGAAGCGTTTGTGTGCTCTAATGGCAGAACTTAAGGGCTCATCATGGGGCCTGTCGGCTGTCCGGCAGAGTCATTGTCCTGCCATATGTTAGATGAATCTATGCGGCCCTGAAGCCAGTGTGACGGTGGAGAAAGATTTTACTGCGAGGGAAAAAAAGCTGAGGATCGTGTGTCTCCCACAAACATCACATATACCAAATATAGATGGGAAAAAGATTGGCATGACACAAACCTACTCAACTCATTCACCATCTATTTTTCTCTCCCATTGCCTTATAAAATAGTCACAGGTGGTTTTATAATATAAACAAGGAGCCACGGTGTTAGAGCGGGAATGGCAGTTATCTTCACATCAATTCCTCCACTGTGTCGGTATCATACACACACACAAAGGCAAGATAGTAGAGATAATGAAAATACCCTCTGTTTTCATTGTAACAGAGTCTTGTTTTAATCCTGAAGCCTTTGGGTTTATTCCATCGCTACATCATTCTGAAGAGGTTCTAAGCAAAAAACAACTTCTTGATATCTGTAAGGAGACATTTTAACAACCCTTCTGTGTAATAAACAGGATAGGAATTGATCATCCACCTGCCTTGGTGTGTGTCACTAAAAGTACTAGAGGCTCTGATGTCCTTTTTTAAATACCGTAAAGCTCTGAAAAAGGTTTTCCCAGGACAGCTGCAGGCATCCTATATCAGCTGGTTCCCAGTAGGAGTGTCCCCATCAGACCCCGGCACTCTCTTGATTATTTATGCCCAGTAGAGACCTCTCCGAAGGGACTAACCCCTGCAAGACAGGGTCCTCTCAAGGAGAGAGATGGATGGTGCTATAAACTGCACCACATGTTATATGTTAATATAAATAGGGCAGTTTGAGTTAGTGCAGATTACTTTGTCATCCACTTAATGTCTTCTGCTCCCTACACCCCCACCCGCCCCACACACTTTTCTTTCAATCTGTGCTAAGTACAGTAAAATGTTCAGCTAAGGCTTCTCCTGGTATCAGCTGTTGCTTTAGATAAGAAGCTGCTGCACCCAGAGCCCGTTTCTCATATCGCCAATATGAGCATCTTGACAAACTACTGCTCTCAGAGCTACGAGAGCATGTTGGGGAAACATTAGATCGTTTATCTGCCCAACTGATCTACTCTGCAAAGGAACAGGGGAGGGCTAAAGGATTTTATTTTACAAGAGGACTGAGAGACACTGGACGCGTAAAACATATGAAGACTCCCCACATGCTCCTGATGCGGTAACTTTGTTAGTGTAATGGCTGCTACTTAGTAAAGTGATCCGTATTCATTTCTGTAATGCATACATTTGCTTTAAATAACCAAGGTTTCCATGATCGTTGTGCAAGACCTGAAAAGACGAATGTTCCCGATTTGTTTCTGAAACAACACGGCCTCTGATGGCGCTTGAAGAAACGCACAATGCGACGTTGTTAACCTCTTGGTTAGGCCTATAGGCAACACATCTACTTGGTTAAGGCACAGCGGCCTCTTGGCTGAAAGTCCACGTAACTTTCAAGAGCAGACGATCGATGTATACGACCTTTGCTCCGGCCGAAAGCAGAAACGTACTATGCCACCAGTTTAGCGCTGTTTAACAATCATTCAGGGATATTTGAGCAAAAGCTTTGGAATTGTGGGTTTCCCAGAGCTTGCAACATAAAAGGTAACCCATTGGGGTATGATGGCATGGGCTTCGTGACGTTTTCTTTCCAATGTCCTTCGTCTTTGTGACATTAGGAGATGGCTCGAGGCAAACTATCAAAGTTGAAAGCAAAATAGAAAGATTAAGATCTGATTGAGATCCAGCTGAGTGTGGGACGAGGTGGCAGATGCTTGTTTAACGTAGTGTCTCCAGATGAAGATGAATCAAACCCACCGTTGCGACACAGTGCTCTTCTTCACTTACAGTTTCATTTGTAGGAGGTGGAGGAATCTAAATTTACTACCCGCCTTCCTTCCCTCACACATGTGGGGATCGCCTACAGATCGACATGCGTCAGCGGGCCCTCTGTGCCGCGGACAAACAGATCCAGCTGTTTGGCTTCCATCTGAAAGTCGGCAACGCCGCTTCCAGCTTGAGTTGAAATGATTGAAGCATTCAGCTAGAAAAATAGTAAAGAACCACTTCACCCTTTTCACACACACACACACACACACACACACACACACACACACACACACACACACACACACACACACAGGGTGCATGCTGCGTATCGGGGTTTGACACGGCAGGGAATCAGGCACCTGCAGTATCTGCATCGCAGGAAATCTCTTTTAATCAGAAGAGGTGTGGGTATCGGTCCGTCTGACAGATGGTGGAGATATGTTTCTTTTGAAGATAATTGCTTCTCCTCAGATGTACAAGTGTTTGCAGTTGCGTCTTTGAGTGTACATGCATGATTCATATTCCAAAGGACTGTCTGTTTTTTCCTGTGCTTCTATTTTTATTTATTTATGTAACATACAGTTCGAACATTACAGTAAGGAACATGTGACACACAGCACACACACACAGAAGACCAGCTGGACTATCAATTAGAGGTGTTATATGGGAGTGTTCAGTATCATTCATGCAGGTGTGAAAAAAACACCATTGTTGTACCATGTCGAATGGGATTTTTTTACTTTTATAAAGAATATGTTTTTTTAAAATGTAGTCCACAGAATAAAGAAAATGACAGCGACCATGAAAAAAGTCTACAAGCGCGGCAGCGAGGGTACGATGACACTGTAACTTTGGTTTCATTCATAACCATCAAATGTGATTTCCTCCCTAAAGTCTTCATACTTCGTTGCTTGGGCAGAAACCTTTTTTGTAGAATCTTGACATAGAGAGTTTGCACAGTTGCACAGCGCTGTGAAATAGTTGCAGTAAATGTTCCGCTGAACGTAAGGTATAGACTTCAAGGTTGAGCTCAATATCAGCACACTTGATGCGGAATCAAAGCTACGGACGTAATGTCTTCTCAGTGCCGTGGCACCTTGTGGCATAGCGTCTGTTAGCACTGGTCCCCAGTAAAAGTCAAGTGTTTGCTTATTTGTCCCACACGCTCAACACACTCTCAATACAACCCGGTCTCACTGCCAACTCGTCAATGATGTCAGCGGTCGGTTGTTGCCCCTCGACCTAGACAGTCGAAGCAATTGAAATGGTATACAGAGAGAGAGAGCCCACATAGGATCGGCGGTTACGTCCAGGAGACCACTGGTGACCTGTACGAAATCGCAAGTAAACGTATTTGTCACATCCATTGCTAATCAGGTGGGTAGCTAGTCACTCAGTAGTCACGTGACTGTTGTTCAGTCAAGTTAAGGTCAACCACACGCTTGTTCTAAAACCTAACTGAGTGGTTAGGTTGTCTCAACCAAAAGTTCTGTGACGACGTAACTTTAATAGAAAAGACACAATGCATGTACTGGCACCTTGCCTTGCCATGTCCATAACATGACGCTAGAGGTGAACCTAACCTCTAGGTCCTAGAGCGTCTGAAGCTTAGGGCCACTGAGCAAGCCTCGGTATTTGACAAGTTGAATTCCTCTGAGCGTCCAACAATGACGTGAATGGGGTTTGTGTTGGAGTGAGTTGAAAGTCTGGTGCGTCCGGTGCATTGTGCGTCGTATCAAGATGCAGAGGGCCACTGCCAAGCGTGTCACCATGGGAGTGAGACCTGGCTAAACCAAAACACAGCGATTAGTTGCTTCTTTAGCGTGACATCCTGTCCTTATATTGGTTTATGTTTCGGAGGAAGAGCAAACTGCTGGGATAAAACTAATTTCTGCATTTGAATACTCAAGCAGGGGGCAATGCCGCTTGGTTGCATTCTGAAAGACATTCGGATACATTTTCTCTCTCGTCAGTGGTCGTAGAGTTGTTGCCATTGTGATCCCCACTCCTGAAAGACTATAAATACATATTGAACAACGTATGTGCTAACCACATTCTGTTTCACACACACACACACACACACACACACACACACACACACACACACACACACACACACACACACACACAGTCTTCGGTTGGTGGTTAGCTATTTAAAAAAACATTAATTTCCTTCTCATTTAGTGGATAATTGTGCTTCACAGCAGCAGTTACCATGTGGAAATAATGAGGTGCCGTTATCAGAAAATCAAGCTTCGAGCGTGTGCACAAATACACACAGACACATGGAGTCGGTCATATTAGCACATCCACAGAATGGTGTAATTGCTGGATTTCTTTTTTGCGCAAGGAGCAAATTCATTTCCTGCAGAAGTTTGAAATGTGCTTGGAGCAAAAATGTTTTTAATGAAATGCTTTTTTTGAAATGTTTTTTTTTTTACGAGAAAACTCAACCGTAATGCTAACCAATATTCCGAGCAGGCACTCAGACCCCGCCACCCCCCGCAGCCTCTCTTTTCTTTATTAACGCCTCATTGACATCACAACTCCCATTGATTAATGGCTGCACACTTAAATCTGTTATGCACCCTTTGTACACGCCCCGATGCAGATGCAGAAACGGCCGTGCTTGGCTTCTCCAGGCTGGCGTAATGATGCAGAGAAAGGGATCAATAGAGTCGCAACGGTTTTTACATGAAAGCGGCGGCAGCTCCCCTTGAGACGGAGCAGGGCTACATTTCATCCCAGCGATGTGCTGATGATGATGTTACCTTCCACACGGTCACGGCCGTTACCACCGAGGACAGGTCGTGATCGCGCCATTTTCATTGTTGAAGGCCGTCCCAAAGCTCTTATTTCTGCCCCGTGGAGCGAGGATCAAGGAGGGACTGCCGAGGAGCCGTGAGCGAGGATGCACGAGAGCAGAAGTCTTTAAATGGCCGACGTGATCCCTTATTGGTATATCCGGTATTTGATTGGATGCTGCAGCTGATCGGATACGTCAATCACAAAGTCTGATCAATCTCAAGTTTTACTTTTTTTTCTTCTTTCTGTTGTCTGAACAACACAAGGTCCACAAACAACTTTCTTCATTTATGAGAACGATTTGTCTGTTTATGATAGAATTTTCTTTGGTATTTCCCCCATTAACTTTTATGATTGCAATTAAAGTCTCAAAGAGCAGGAGCGACAGCCTGTCGGCAAGATACACTGTCTTTTACATAATTTATCATAATTTCTCTCAGCCACGTGAGGCCAATGATACCTGAGCGTCGGTTTTGATATGAGTCACACAACATCAATTTTCCCCAAAACATTTACCTTAATTTCCAGTTTTCAAAAGACACCACAATCATATTCTGGGGTTCTTAAATAAAAAAAAGCATATCAATACATGTAGATGCAAATAATGAATGAATAATACAAACACATTCTGCCTGCGCCTCGACGCAGGACACTGTAAATACAGAAAGCCGGCCGTTACTCATGTGGCGATTGTTAAACAGGTAACTACTCTGGCAGGTATAACCTCATCAGTATTAGCACAGGCATGTCTGCAGACGCACAACTCCATCAAACGTCTCTGGGGCTGTCAAAGCTGACTGACGGCAGATCCAGCTGTGATCAGTGGCGGCCGACATCACAGACAGATGCCGCTTCACGCTTCAGAAGGGAAAGGACTTCTCATTCCTCTACAAACACATTACCTCGTATCCTCTCCTCGCACGGTTTCCTTATGTATCTTCATGCATCCGTGCTGGGAGGGACTCAGACCCACGTCAGGGGAAAGTGGATGCAATTAAGAGACTTGGGATGCGCCCCAGTGGCTGCTCGGCATGGACGTGATACTCCGGCACTCTCTCTCTCCGGGTTCCCTGTACCTGCTGATTCCTCACACCTGGCCTTCCATCAAGCTCGTCGCACTGCAGTACATCTACTCTCCTTCGCCCAGTCGCTGTGAGGTCGTTCAGTCAGCCACGGTGGTGGTCTACGTTTCAGGCACTGGCTCATCGCTCCCTGCGCTCCTTCCATCTCTTGACAATACATCTTTTTATTGTCATCAACTCCTGAGTCTGTCTGCAGAAAAAGCCAAAACACAGCCCATTAACTGTGGCTGCAAACTCAAGAATACGACTGAGTCTCCCTCAACAACAACAACTTTGTGATGATTATTGGTGTTTCGTTAACTCCCTCACACCAGAGAAAGTTCGAAAAGTTTGCAAACAACTCAACATCACCAGATTACATTTTGAGCGGAGAAAACAAGGAGAACTTGTTATTTATGTCAACGTGGCATTCTTTTTCATAATTTTTTTAATTGTATTACTTACCTGTATCTAAAAATACTGCAGTAGCAGCATTTTTCCCCTTGCAGGATTAATAAAGTAACTAGCTGTCTTACAGACTCCCACTGAAACCAGGTTTTTCACAGAATTGATTGTGGAATCAGAACTACTTGCTGATCTTCTTTCTTACTCAACTATCCACCTTAATGCATGTTTGGGAACGCGCTAGAATGATCACCAAAAGGCATCATGACAGCCCCACATTGAGCACGTTGACTTGGTCGCTCTGAGCAGCCACGTTGCTCTGACATTTGCTCCCATGTGACATGAGTCCACCTTCAGAAAGCTGTCAGCTGTGCCCGGTGATCAACAAGCTGTCGGCCAACCACCCAGTTGACACCAGCTTGTTAAAAAATCTATTAAGTCTAACAGGCGATCCACTGAGGCCCTAATGTGGCTGAAACCTGCTGCTAAACAGCTTGCACTGGGTGGAAAATATGCCATCTGTAGTCTTTTTATTAATATAATGGCATGAGGTATTAATCTGACGTATCGCTTGTGACAAAGCAAGTAAATACAAAGAAATAGGACTTACTTGGGTTTTCACTTGTAGCTTTAGAAGTGGCAACTTTGGTGCATTCTTCATTTTCTTCAGGTTGCGTTCCATTTGTGAAGAGCACCAAACATTTAACAAGCGACGGTTGAAACAATCGGTTGTCTACTGGACGGAATATCTAAGAGAAACACTTCCTGGTCTCAGAAAAAGGCCAATCTTTTTTCTTTTCTTTAATTTTATGCAACGTTCATCAGCTGTGCAATTGAAACCCTTTGCCATAATTCTGTCTCAGATTTTCAGCAACTGTGCTATGTGACCATATTTCCTTCCATTCGACCACATCCGATATTTTTCACGTCTAAAAACATGTTAAAAGTGTCCACTCACCTTCAGCCAACTCTGAGGCCCTTGAAGCGAATGGAGGCCCACGTTTTCAGCGACGAGAGTTCGAATCAGCTTTCCCACCGAGCCAAACCAAACCAACCGGACGATCCGACAAAACGCTCCAAGGTCCAAGGTTGAGTTTAGAAAACCTCTCAACATAAAATTTAATAAACATAAAATTTACAATTTATTCTTTGGTTATGTGACTGTAAACTGTCATTAAAACCTCTATGGGTCACTATGGGTAATTCTTCATTTTTCTTTTACTGTAATCATGTATCTTATTGCAGTCTAACCACAGGAGCTTCTTTAAGGCACAATTCTGTTGTTTCCCTTCACATATCCAACATGCCTTTGTAACGGAGCTGTGTGTTTTATAAAGACTCGACTGTGCACAGTGAAGACAGTTTGGAGAGGCGAGTCATAGTGAACGTGTGACATTCAGTCTTACTAACCAGCAGGATGACTTCTCGTCGTAACACACTGTGAAAACAAAAGCACTCGGCAGCACACTATTGTTGTCTTCAACAGGGTGGTTATAAAGTTGCTACATCCTGGAACGCTGTCATGCTTTTTTCAAATCCTGTTGACATTTTCCGAACACAACACATGCAGAATATGTATTGCAGCAGGAAGCTCAATGGGTGCTGCTGTTTGTAAAACAAAACCAAGTCAAACTTTATGATGAACTTCACCCACACTGCGAAGAAGGGACACGCTGCTGCAGTTGACGGATCACATCTAAGGATCTAGAGCAGGTATATGCGACTTCTGTCAGTCACATGTCAAATCAAGCCAACTGCTCTCCCGGGCTCGCGGCACACCTGCAGCACACGCTGACGCTTGCATGATAACAAAGTTAATTTCTGCAGGAGAAAAATCAGCAATGCTCAATGGAAGAAAAAAAAGAAGTGAGAGGAAAAGGGAAAGATGTAGAAACTTTGGTTGTATCCCAGCAATGCAAGGCGCTACAGTAGGGAGTGAATGGAAGATCAGTGGGGAGGTATGTGCTATTTTTGCTCAAATAGGTGTAGTGCTGTGCATGCAAATATGTCAGTTAGTGGAACCAGAGGGAAGGATATATAATACAATTGATTGGAATTATTATATTTCTATTTCTGTTGAAGAAATTAAATAAAATCAGAGCTAGACCTGGATGTCATCAATCGAGAGGAAAGGACATTGGTCTTTCACGTTGTCATGTTTTGAAAAATGTATTGGTATTCACAAATAACCAATATTACGTTTTTTATTACAAAGTTTATACGGTTAAAATGGAAATTACACCCACCACTGGTTAAGTGTGCAGCGTTCCACTTGATGTTGCTCAATAAGAATTCAGAATCCCAACAAAAGAAACTGAGGTCTAAACTGAGGACACGAAGGAGGCAGAGGAGAAATCGAGGGGCAGTGGGGCATCAAGGCCAATATGGCCGCAGGGCGAATGGTTTTCAGAAGTCAGTCACTGTAGCAGCCGTCAGTGAAAATCCTGGTCTGCTCAGCAGAGATGTAAGGCTGCACATGCATGGTACATTATGTACAGTATGTGTGTATGCAGTGGTAAATATGTATAAATAAGTTAGTGCTTGTGTTTGTGGGAGCCTGAAAGGCTATGCCTGTGTTACTTTACAGGCTTGTACTGTTTATTTACAGTCGGCTTTTAAAAGCTTTTTCCTTTTTCTGGAATCTGATTGGTTACTTAATGCAGGATGTAGATGTTTAGGGTGTGTGTGTGTGTGTGTGTGTATGAGCATTCCTAAATTATTTGTGTCCGTAATTATGTGTCTGCAGTTTTATGATGGTAACATTCATGTACATGCTTTGTGTGTATTTGTAGCTGCAAGATGCTCATGAGTAATATCTGAGTGTATTTTGGCAGGTGCATTTCAGTTATATATATATATATATATATATATGTGTGTGTTTGTGTGAATACACTCCAAGCCCTCAGATGAAATACTATGCTTTCTTTCCGCCTCAAGACAACATGAGCGTAGGAGCATGGCCACTAGTCATAAATCGAGAGGAATGCCAACGAAAGAATGAAATTAGAAGAGAGAGAGAGAGAGAGAGAGAGAGAGAGAGAGAGAGAGAGAGAGAGAGAGAGAGAGAGAGAGAGAGAGAGAGAGAGAGAGAGAGAGAGAGAGAGAGAGAGAGAGAGAGAGAGAGAGAGAGAGAGAGAGAGAGAGAGAGAGAGAGAGAGAGAGAGAGAGAGAGAGAGAGAGAGAGAGAGAGAGAGAGAGAGAGAGAGGACGTTTAGAGAAGTTATACCGCTTTCAGTGGAGGCCGAGTTGTTCTGTATATTATAGCTAAATTATTCAAATAGACCTTGTATTTGTGGTGATAATCACTATTTAGTGTCGGCTGCAACACAGTCGCCAAAATGGGTCGTTTTCAACGGAAAAAAGAGATTTTACTGACAAAGAAATATTCTGGCAACCAAGTTTTTTGTGAAACTTTAAAAAGAAAGCGCAAGAAAGTCTAATATCAGGACACAAGGGTACCACAGGAATACTGGTGAAAATCTAAAATTACCTTGAGGCATTCCGAACATTATGAAAATCTGCTACTCGTATAGAATTACAAGTTCCAAACAGGGACCATGCGGCAAAGCGGCTCGAATGTGAAAACCGACAAAAGAAAAAAAGTCTATTATAGACACTTCCAGAAGGAAACTGTCTAATAGGACATTAAATGTCTGACAGGCATGGAATAGAGCCATTACCATGAAAGATACACCACCGACCTGTATGTGTTTAAATATGTATACTAAACACACACATAAACTAAGCAGTCGTGGATGCAGACTCACAAACACATGCATAATGGATGGAGGGCATTATCAGTGTGTCCTTTCTATGCCAACTGTGTATTCATGAGATGAGATTGCAGGCAAGGGACAGAATTACAATACCTTCAAACACAAGGGCTGACACAGCAGTGACTAGGTAATTTTGTATGCACGAAGAAGAAAAAAAAGGAGATAGATTTCTGTCCTCTGACTGGTCCTGTGTTGGAGTCTGATTAAGAGTCTGGCAATATGAGCCCAGTGGAAGCTGAAGCCGAGGTATTTGTGACTAAACTGCTGTGATTGTGCAGAAATCTTAAAGGACATCGTCCGTTTCCTGAACAGGGCTCTCATTTATAAAACAGTACTAAATGTTTGCCGTGGTACAAAATGAGGTTATGTACAAATGCCAAAAAAATATATTTTTAAAACCTTGCGTACAGCTGCCAGTGCTTAATTTTTGCATCAACTTTCTCAATTTCTCATCAACTTGGAAATGTGCGCACATGTGGATTATATTCATAGCCCTCAACCTGCCAACCTCCCACCAAAAATAATCAGTGCAACAGCATGGTTAGCCTAGCGTAGCATTAAGCTGGAAAAAAGGAGTAAAAGCTAGACTATCTCTTGTGTCTTGTTTGTTCAGCCAACACAAGCAACGATTGGTCCAGGTTTAGGTTTAGCTCTAAAGCTCAGTGACTATAAGGAACGACATGAACTTTCTACTTCCTGTCTCCAGTTCCAAACTTGGGCAGACGTTAATGATATTGATCTTCGCACACCAGAAACAAACTGTTAATATCTAACTGGAAATAAATGATTTTGCTTGTTGATCGAAAGTGATCTAAATATCACTATTTATTTAAAAGGAGAAGGAAAATGCTTAAAAACATCCCAATGAAGAATCTGATTCATAACATTGAGCATATACTGCACCTTTCCAGTATTACCCATTGGAATGGAACCTGGAAAACATATTGGGATGGACAGGACGTTAAACTAAATGCAAGAGGTTTTGTAAGCTGCAGTGGCCTCTGTCCAGGATCATTGCTTTTCTTTCAGCATAAATGCATATAACTTAACATAAATGCAGGTTCTACTTGGAACAAATTGGATACAAAGAATATATTACCCACTAAGGTTCTACAGGTACATGGGACATAAATCCTCAAGTACAATCAGTAGTGGAAATGAAAAGGATCAAGACAGGATTGGCAGCAAAAAGCCACAGGACCTGGAGGAATTAAATTGGCAACAGGCAGGATGGATAACCTTTACTCCCATGTCACCCTCAGTGATCAGACGACAAATACAGCTTTAGTGGGGATCTACTTGCAGAGGTGGAGCTGTAAATACACAGGAAGACAACTTTTACAGGGTTCGGAGGGAGGAGAGAAAACTGCATTAAAAACACGCTTTGAGCCTCCAGGGAGAGGCCAGAGCAGAGAGCTCCTTCATGTGGATGGTGGGTCGTCTCAGGCTTAAGGTCCGCCATGACTCAGCTATCATAAATATTAAAACATTCATGGCACCCAGCGGATGAACCCTAATGATGATCCATTGAACAATCATCACCAACAGGTCAGTCACTCACTTGAGAAGTGTCATTGGTACTTCCCTGTCAAATGTTAGCCTGAGATATGTATAAATAGATATATTATTAGACTGCTAATCACCACAGGTGTCTACATGGTCCCCACTTAAATAATACTGCATAGCATTGATCTGTCCTCAAGTAAGAATATGGATGCAAATTATTTAGCTTTAAGTATTCATTTAAAATTGTATTTATGAAGACAAATACGATTGAGGGAGCAAGATGTAGACATACACTGGCCATTGATTCAAATTGTACTATTCAAATAAAATAAAAATATGGACATTTTGAGTTCATGCTAATTAATACCAGTATCATTTTCCTTTGTTTCCCAGTCTATCAACTGTCAAATACAAAATCTGAAGAATGTAATTGCACTTACAGGACCAATACAAACAGGATTTTAAATACATACTTTACTTTACCATACGTGGCAGGTGATGTAAGGACAAATCCCCGTGAACATTGACACACCTGCGACCCAGTCCCTACTGCCACTCACCTCCCAATTAAACATCTTCCCTGTGAGCCACCAAACTAGCTGCGAGCTGAAACGAGGGACAGAGAAGTCCCGCTGTTCACCAGACGGAAAGAAAACACCACTTCGCCAGAGCAAACAGCTCAGTCATCGGAAGAGAGCCCGCTGTGTCCTGTCTGACTGTAAAGTGAGAGGTTTGTTTAGCTGGTGCGGCGCAATACTACCCGGAGTATTTCCCTCCGAAACTCCACCGCTGAGCTAAACAGGCGGACTGTGAAACATAATGTAAGGCAGAGTTGTTGCAGGTATCGGTTCCACTATTTTTACACCTGGTACTGTTCCACAGGTCTTGCTGTTGGGTCCCCAATGAGGAGACGAGCACAAGTTAAGGTGTTGAAAGTTACAGATCAGTGAGAGAGACCTCATTAACATTAACACATATACATTTTCACCTCTGCAGTAAAAGAACCGCGTGACCAATGTATATTATGGTTGGTTTATTCCCAAGAGGTGAGAAAATGTCTTAGCACCTTGTTCATCTCGCATCCTTTTCTGAACAACTGCCGGTGCACAGAACCAGGTTACAGCCTGAGCTGC
The DNA here is from genome assembly GCA_023566465.1 of Cottus gobio. Taxonomy (NCBI): domain Eukaryota; kingdom Metazoa; phylum Chordata; class Actinopteri; order Perciformes; family Cottidae; genus Cottus; species Cottus gobio. The sequence continues at coordinate 17,881,952 of CM042228.1, read as the reverse complement.
ATGCTCTATTTTTTAGTTGGAGTGCTTCAGCATGAACTATTGTTCTTCGAATCTTTATTCTATTTCTTCCGTACGTATTTTGAAAGGTTTCTCCTCCTTCATATGTTCAGCTACAGAAACTCTTCAAATATTAAAAAATTCAGCTCCTTCAGGAGAGGGGTGCTATGACCTTTCATATTTTTAACTTTTCAACTTTTCTTAATAATCTTTTTATGCGTTTTTTTTAACATGGGATTCCTATGGAGAAAATCCTCAACTTTAACAGCTTATAGGTTCAGCATACTTTCAGCTAAAGATACCATTTCAACTTTAAAATGTAGACATATTTTTCATCTATGACTGCATATTTTTAAATATTTTCTATCTTTTAAGAATTTTAAACTATGAATTTTTGAATTTATTAAATATCTCTCCCTACAGGGCAGAGCTGTGCTTCTCCAATCGCCATGGTAACCATGGCGATTAATTTAGCAATTTTCTTTTCACTTATTCTTTTCAAATATTTAAGCTTTAAGCTTCAGCTTTTAGCACTCCAACGCATTTTCAGCAGGAAATGCTCTTTCTAGTTGCTTTTGCTCTTGTTTATATGGCAAAAAAGGTCAGATCTTGAAAATATGACATTTTGCCTGTTGCATAATTATTTCCTTTCTTCTTCATCGGCTGCATGATGCGGCTGTGTTCCTGTTAGGCTGTGTTCCCCGGGTCTGGATACGACTTGTCTCTTTTTCTAATTCAGGGAGTCTTCATTTCAATACAGAGATTATTTGGGGAGGACAGTATACAGCACAGAGGAAGATGTTTTTTTCATCTTCTCTCCCACGCGTCTCTCCCGCATTTCTTTCCACCCTCATTGTCTCTGTGTCTGCCTTCTCTTATTCTGTCTCTCCCTGTTTCTCTCTCTCTGCAGTTATCAATTACACAACAGTATTTGGGCAATTAGCTGTTGTTCACATTGTAGTAAAGGAGAACATAGAAAACATACCTGTATCCAGTAAATATGAGTGAGAGATGATGCGTTTAAAGTTCAATTTACTTACATTCAATAATTATACCTCCATATGGCAGCTTTCATTGTTTGTGGTGGGTCCTGTCACTCCTGTGCCGCTTTGCATTGAACTAGTGAAACCCAGGGAATTATTGTGAATCACAATTGCAGTAAGCACATATGTTGCCATTGGCAGCCAATATGGTAAACATTATAATCCGAAAGATTATTGTTTCCTGTGAATCCTTTGTGCGTGCTGAATCAATTTGAATCCACAACAGGAATGGCGGACCTTGTCACTAACAATGAAAACTACCATTTGGAGAAGTAATTACAGAATAGAGATTCTATTCCTATTGCTGAAAGAATGTCGACCAAAAGTACCATAAAAAACGAGATTTTGGTTTTATGATTTGAATAATTGTTTTTACTTTGTAACTCAATTAATAAAATCTATGTTGAAATGAAGTTGGGTTCCGTCAACTTTATAATGTGTCTTGGTGCTTTTGTCTCACTTTAAATATTGGCCTTCAGGCCATTAAAAATAATCCAAGCTGTTTCAGCACTTTTAAGTTAAGCTTCATTTGGAGATAAGATAAAGACTTGAACAGTCAATGTTCCTTGTGTTGTTTCAAAGTATTTAAATGTATTTCATCTTTCAGTCTGCATATTTCGACACAAGTTCAGTTAACTAAGTCAACTGAAGAAAGACGAGCAAGTATGCAGATGTTGTGGGGGACGCGCCTCAGAAGGGTTCTTGAACGCAGCCCTCGGGCTGGCTCCTCCCCCTCAATCAGGCCAATGATAAAGGGGCACCTGTACTCATGGTGCCAGTCCCTTTTGGTCCCTATCCTGGCGTGGTGGTGGCTGAGTTTTCTAAAAGTAATTTATCGTAGTCGGAATCTTGGCAGCAGTGTGGCGCCCTTTTAATCTCTTTTTGTTATCATTTGTAGGTACCTTCTGCTGCTGCTTTGCTTTGCTCTGTTTTGTTTGTTTTTACCACACCTGTTTTTGTTTTGCTGTTTTAGTTTGGTTTGCATGGTTTTGCCGTGATTTTTATTCTGCATGTTTTGGTTCTTAGCATTTGTTTTTAAATGTTCTAATACACTTTTCCTTTTATTGAAACATGTCTCTGGCCAAATTAGCCATGAATCTGTGTCCTGCACACTTTATTTAAGGGTGCTTTTATACTTATATTTCTTGGGGTGTAAGTCCCCAGGTGGCGTTGCCGGTACTCGTACATCCCCACCCTTCCCCAAGACTTCGTCACACAGAGCAATGCAGAGAAAAGGAGAGCGTGCAAAGAAAGGTGGAAACTTAATCTGCTGATCAATGAGGTTTGTGTAAAGTGGGATTTGCTGGCATCCTGTCCGCTCTTTGTTATGTCTTCTTCCAGGAAATGCTTGATTATATAGGCCGCTCTGCCTGGGAGGAATACCTCCACTTCTCATCCATATCAGCTATCCGTCTGTCTATCTGCTGTCAGCCCAAACGCAGTCTGAATCAATGACAGGGAAGAGTGCAACGCAGACGTGGAATCATTTTACGAAGCTGGAAAGGCAATTTGCAAACTGAGAAGTGTGGAGGGAATGTTCAAGGAATAATTTGACATTTTATTCACTTTCTTGCCGAGACTTGGGTCAAGAGATCAATGTGTAAGTGCTCTAAGTGATGCTACGGCCAGTCACTTGGCATAGCTTAGCATTAAGGTTGGAAGGAGGGGGAAACAGCTAGCATGTCTCTCTGGAAGTAAAAGGATTGTCACTGGCAACCAGCAGAGCCTTCAAGAAGCTACTGCTACCAGCTAACGAATAGTCCGACACATAGCCTTTGGTAAACTCTGAAACCTTTATCACACTTGTGTTTTTGTACACATTAAAAAAGCTAATGTGTTGATAGTTGAGTTTCAAAGAGGCCAGTGTAGGTGGATTTTGTTACCTATCCATAAAACCAGGCTGGCTGTTTCCAATTTTAATGTTAAGCTAATTAGCTTCTGGTAAGTGCCCTCATTTATCATACAGATGAGAGCGTGGTGTCACTTTTCTTAACGAGCTCTCGGCAAGAAAGCAAATAATTATATTGCTCATGCAAATGGCATGATTTGTTCAATAACACAACATATTCTCAATGTGTTTTTGAATAGACTCCCTAAATGAGAGATTTAAAAAAAAGAGCAATGGTGAAAGCGAGGGACTATATCACAGAGTGAGACAATAGTGAGAGAAAGCAAGTCAGGAGACAGACACATAGGTTGATGAGGGTCTAGTGAGAACGTATCCGACCTCGGGAGCGTTTCCAGACTCCTCCGGCGTAATGAGGGCGCTCGGTATGAATGTAGCAAAAAAATATGCGTTTTAAAATGGAGACGTAGTAGTGTGGACATAGCGTATTTATTTCAGTTATTTTTTTTTAAATAAGTTATTGCTTTTTAACCATTCTTAGCGTTCTAGGAGCAATGTGCTGCTGTGAGGCGCCCAGGGAGGAACGGGGGTTCAGTGTCTCACTAAAGGACACTTCAAAGAGCGAAAGTGTGGAGGATAGGTATCGAACCTGCTAGCTTGTGGTTACAGGACGACCGCGCAACCCCATGAGCCACAAATATGGGAATTGTTTTCCAGTTAAAGATGCACCAAAGGGCAATTCATCATATCTTTCTCTACTAGAAGGGCACCATAGATGGTAATTTATCAAGTGTTCTCCATTTAAAGACAAAAGAGGGCATTTCCCGTTTTCTCCATTGGAAGGGCACCCTAGGGGGCACTTTTTCACGTTTTCACATCCTAGAGGGGCTTTTCTTTCCAATCCATTCCGTCCACATTGGAAGCAAGTTCCTGAACTTCAACACTAATACCTATCCTGTCCTATACCCATACTCTGCCCCTAATTGGTTAGCACCAATAATTGTTGCCTTTCCTTGGGTTGGGTTGGTTAAGTTTTCAGGTAAGAAAATCCGGGCAAACCCATCGGCAGAGAGGGTCAAGCCTTCGCCATAGTCTGGAAAATAATGACGAAGGTCCGATAATGCTATTCTGTCACGTCTCGTCTTGCTACTCAGGTTATGTTTGAATTATTTCCTGTTTTTCTTTTTTTTTGTGTAACTCACCTTTCAGATACTTCACTTCCTTCCCTTGGTTGTTTTGCCCGCCTTTGTGATTGTATCTCCGTCCCCTGATTGGATCCACCTGTGTCTAATCATCCACGTCTCCCCTGTGTATTTACTCTGCGTGTTTCCCTGTCTTTGTTACACTTTGTCTTTGTCCCTTTGTGTCAAGCGTGACAGTGATTCCCCTCGTTCTAGTGTTCCCGGTTGTTCCTGATCTTTGCCTGATTTTCTTGACTTGCCTGTATTGTTTGTCTGATTACCTGACGGCTCTCCTGTGTACCGAAGCCTGTTTGTTGAGTAAAGTCTGTTTTACTGCACCGTACCTTGCTTTCTGGGTCGTGCTGTTGAGTCCTGTTTTCTCTCCCTGTGGTTCCACGAGTCGTAATGCACTCTGCATAATGTCCTTCTGTTTGTTGCAGGGAGAGTGTGTATCTTTGGGACATGTTTCAAACTATTACGAATGGAATAATTGGCCGTTAAAACAATGCAATGGCACTGTTTTCTTTTTTGACGGCACAGAGTGGGGTTAGGTTAATAATGTAGGGGGTATAACGAAAGGGCTTGTTTGAATCCTACCTAAGGGGTGTTCACAGGAAGGTGAAAAATTGTTTAATTTCACTGTAATTAAATTTACTGGAAATTATGCCACTTATAGAACGTAGAATGGCTGTTCTAATCAGACACTTTACTCTCAACGCTGTTGTCTCAGGGGATGCAATTATGTGATTCAAAGCTAAATCAACAACAAAATTGCTCAAATGTGTTACTGTGACTAAATCTGATCAGATGGAGGTCCGTGGTTTAATGTGCCTCCTGTTTTATGGCTTGTGAAATAAAAACAATTAAGAACGCCATTCTTTGCAAGATCATTTGTGGGCACCATTACCAAAGTAGAAATGGAGGGAACACAAAAGCAAACACCAGTCTCTGGAGTATTTGATTATTGGGCATTCTTCCAACAAATCTATATACATTTAGAGAGACAATTAATGTTGCTAAAGATAGCAGTTGCTATGCAAAATGAAAATGTTATCCTTAGAAGTGTATCATCAAGAAACCTCATTTTATAATACATTCTTGTTTTTGTGGCCCTTGCACATTTATTTCTAAGAAATAATTAAATTGGTTTGCCTTCAGACGGTCATCTCAATAAAGGTAACAATGTTTTCCCTGAACAAAGTGTTCCCTGAATTAAAGGCATGATCATCTTACTCATTGTGCAAACTGCACAAATTGGTTCCCTCATAAATAAAACCCTGTCTTTGTATCTAAGGAGTGTACGTTCACTCTCTAGCACAAGCTGAACTTTTACTTTCATTTTCTCAGCCAAGCAAAGTTATCCTTCCTGCCAAAACGCATGACTGCACATCACCTTTTCATTTGCATATTTTGTTGAGGGTACAGTCCAGATTGGGTGACAGGGCAGAATGCAAAAGAGACCCGAGCTACACTGAGAACAAACCAACACATATGTGGCTTAATCAGGAGGCCTGAATTACTGCTTGGTAGCAGTCATGGGTTTCACATCTGAAAAGATACTTAGAGCAAGGGGACACTTTGTCACAAAGCATACTCTCTGCTACGCTAACCGCATTCCTCTGGACATCTGGATGGGTACCGCTGGATGTACGCTTAATGCAGAGAACATGGACTATGTGTGGAGACAGAGGATGTGTGCTTTGCATTAAAAGAGTGATCCCAGATGAGTGTCATTAAGGCAGCCAAGATGTATCTAAGGATGGAGCTTTTACAAGATCCACATGATAAACTGAAGCAATGTGGCAATAGAAGTATTGATTGTTTTTCAATAGGAAATGATCGGGGTTAATGTCAGCACAACTTAAGTGTTACAACTTTTGCAGGGTCTCTGAGAAGTTAACAAATTGACAAGTTTATGTCAATTAGGCAGAAGAAGAAAGGCCTAGAAGAGTGAGAAGCGGGGTGTCAACCAATGGTCCCCTGTCTGGCTTCTCCTATTTTGAAACACCTGCACATGAAAGCCTGAGGATGACATCAAGATCATCAACATTGACCTCTCGAGAAAGAGAGGGAGTTTTATGATAACGTTAGTCATACGTATCAAAACAATGGTGAAAAGAGCTTTAGAGACAATACATTATTCAACACACACACACACACACACGGATATAGAAATGAGATGAACAGGAAGCAGATTGTCCTCAAGCAAAACACCTGCACCCGGCACATTAGCTGTCACGAGGCAGAAACGAGAAAAGAAAAGCAGAAAGGGAAAAATGTGAGACCGGTCAAACAGCCGAGGTGTTGAAACAAAGCGAGTGGAGGTTTATTTACCAAAATATAATGGTCTTCCTATTGGGATCTTAACAAGCCCAGAGGGCCTGGCATTTGACAAGAGAGCAAACATTTTTTATGAGACTGATACTCGGGGTGAGAGGGGAAATCTGCTCAAAATGAGGTAGGAAAAAAAAAGAAGGCTGCCATATGGTTCTCAGGGAAATTAAAGTAGTGGATCAGGGACTCTGGGTTTGATTAATATCATGCACGTAATTGACCGCAGGACGTGTCCCCCACGGCAAGTTAGTGCTGTGCCAAGAAAGAAGAAGACGCTCCGTGAGTACGCGAAACTGTGAAAAAGAAACCAGCAGACTGATAACTGACTGAAAGCATCGACATCAGATCAGATGAAGAATACGTATATGAGGGCTTTTAAAATACCACCCTGGTCAATTTAGACTCTTGACCCACCTGGGATAGACAATTAGGACTAATGCTGCAGCAATGTAGCCACTGAAAAGACACGTTGAGTGCATGATCCTCAGGGAAATTGAAATAATTTCAGATGTGAATATCTGCTCTCTTTCTCGAGTGTCCTTTCCATTGTAAAGCAAAAAGGCATCGCACAAATAGACGCACTGTAGAGACTGGACCGCCGGTGAGGGTCATGTTGTTTTTATACGTACTATAGGCAATAGAAAACGCTGCAATGCCCGTATAAACCTCTTTACCTCTCCTCATAGAGTAGAGACATAAAAGAAACAAACGCACATCGTTAGAGTGCCTGGACTGCAAACTAAATCATTTTTTACCCATCTTTCTCCACTCAGATTAAAAATGCATGAGTTCAAGTCCATTGTTTTCTTACTTGTTTTCTTGCTATCCTCGTATGGCTTACAAAAGGAGATGTCTGCTATGTGCGTGACTTGGTCTGCACAACAAATATTTATTTTTAGCGCACTTTAACATAGATTTTCTAACAATTCTCTGTGGATTTAATCACTGACTTGCCCCCCCCCCCCCCACACACACACACACACACACACATACACACATACAACACTGCCTGCACAGAAGAAACTACTGCCAATACTCCATCATCATCATTATCATCACAGGCTGCTGTACACTCTGTCCTGCCATCCCAGGGTGTAACTTCACTGCTGTCGGAGTGGCAGTGAAGGATGAGGAGTGTGCGACAGTGAAAAATGACGTCTTAGAACAGGCCTGCTGATCTGATGAAATGTCCGTCAGACACGCAGAGTTCTACCCAGCCACTCCTGCTCCGAGTAAGAGCAGGGTCATTTAGACCACACGACGTGATCATTTTAAAACAGCAGCCAAAGTGCAGTCCTGTTGCAGGGAGGCTCCGTCTCAAAAAGAGGCTGGAACAGGATGAATAGAGTGAATGAGCGGAAGTAGGGACGCACAATGCATGCAGGTGCATTTGGGATGAGCCAATCATCAGCTCTTCTCACACGTGGTAAAAGCAGCACAGTGCACTTCACAGAAAGAGAGTCCAAATATTCCTGTAAAACGTCAACAACAAAAAGGGCAGACATGCCCCCCCCGTTGGAGTTGACTTTTAGTTTCAGAAGAAACTATAACGAAAATCCGTCTTTATCAGAGAACACACACCTCGTTTCAAGTTCGAATAAACCAACTTTTAAGCCTTTCAAATTAATTTGGATGGTACCCATATTGTGTTTCAGAACCAAAGATACTTCCACAAAATGCAAAAATGACTTGACGTTGCTTGTTATGAGTTCAGAGTGATAACGGGTTGAAATAAGACCTTTTTAAGTGACCATTAACTTGGTGACTTAACTTTCATGACCTGAAACACACAATGTGAACCCGGCACTCGGCCCGGATGACGCCATGGCAGTGACCTGTCAATCACGATCTAGCCACACCTTAAAGCATTCCCTGCTTCATGGGCTATTTGACCATAATGTACTTAATGAACATCATGCTGTATTGAAGAAGACTTGAGACCATAGACTAATGTTTACTGAGGTAATAAATCAAGTGAGAAATAGGGTCATCTTCTCTTAGACAAAACTGACTTCTCTTCACAACCAGAAGAGTCGATCCCTGATGGCCATTAGAGAGAATGCAAGTGAAATCACTTCCACATTGGCTTCACTCTTCAGAACCGGAGGTTGCCCACTGGTTTGCTCATGCGTTGAATTTCCTTGTGTGTAGGGCTGCATTTTCAGTGTGAACACAAGTCATGATGTGTGTAGAATCGTAGCACCTGCAGTTAATATACCTAAAGCTGCTAGAAGGGAGATCTCAGATAAACGACACCATGGTGTATCTGCAGGTCAATAAAACATGAATCAGGATTCTGACGGTAACATCAAATCTCCACATTTTCCAGACATAGGAGAAACGCTGGTATGAATTTTGTCCAGATCCATTAAAGATTATTCAACCAGCGTGCATTACTGCATCTGTCTTTGGGGCAAGCATTTGCCCACCACCTTGTAATTAGCAAACATTAGCTCCCCCAGCAAACACATTAGCATTAAACAGCAGGCACATTCACTCCAATTAGCATTTGGGTGCCATACATTGCCCCGCTCCACCTGAGTGAGGCTTTAATTGTGTACCTCTGGTTGTCTGGCTTTCTTTTCCCAAAGAAAGCTAATTTAGACTATCTAACTTCCCCTCTTATCTTAGCTTATTTATATTATTCCTCTTACCTGCTTAAATTCCTCCCCACCGTCTCCCTCATTTCTGTTTTGGCAGTCTGGCTCTGAGCTAATCTGGTTTTAATTGTGGCTTAATTTTCTCCTTGACGCTCGGTCTCCAGATCATATTACCGCCACAAATCAGGAACATGACCCCCTTTCCTTTCTCCGCTCCCGACCAGCACACTCTAGCTCCCGTCCTCAACCTCTTCCCCGTCACGCTCTCTCATTAATAGTTCTGTGACAGCTCTCCAGCAGTAATGGACTTTAAGGTACTCACAGTATTGTGCAATTAATATTCTCGTCACGCCTCTTGCTCTTTCGCTCTCCCTCTCTCTGTGTTGGCTTTGCTCCCTCTTTCTAGCAACATAACACCATCTTTATTCTGATCACACCTTCCTCTAGCTTTCCCAGCCACATGAAATCTCTCAGCTATGAGGATGTACTCTGGATGTTTACGAAATACATTTTTGTGTATGTGTGTGTTTCACACTACGTTCGCTGCATACATATCTGTACTCAATGCTCCGGCCACAGGTTGTCTGACAGGTATTCGACATCGACTCCCCGAAGCCGAATCATGGAGCAGACGATCTTAATTCAAGCTCAATAGACTTGCTTTTGTCAGAGCTTTCGACCACATCTTGCTGCCGCTCTTCATTGGCGGACCGGGTGTCATGGAGATGCCGCATCAGGGCTGAAGGGCATTTGATGAGTGTACTTCATCTGCTGAGTAAGACGGTGAAAGCTCCGGCAAAAGCCAGTAAATCACCATTTGGTGCTTTCCCCGGAGCTTTCACCATATATATAATTATTAAAAAATGTTTGAATAGTGAGAAAGTGGAACACCTAAATAAATTAATTTTCAACATTGCTGATACGTAAAAATGTGTAACATGAAAAGCGCTGTATAAATTAAATGCATTATTATTATTATCATGAGGCTGAGCTGCCCCCAGAGTTGTCTTGTCCAGGAGCATAACACAAACAACTGATAACATTATGTGACACATTCCAGGTGACACGCGATCATTAGTGCCTGCGACATCTCAGAGGACCCCTGTAACTCTGGGGATAGCTAGATTTGAAGAAACAGAAAAAGTCAATGACAGCTTATCTACTTCCTGTCTCTCAAACCCAGAGGCTGAAGGATCGAACCACGTGTCTTTTCAGAGGTCTCGAGGGACACACAGAAATCAATTGGTTTGATTCTGAAGCCCACCGGTCCACACGGTGTACCAGCACGACACTATCTGTCTTCAGGTCAGGTCTGGCCATCAAAGGCCGTCAGCGGCTGCAGGGACAGAAGAAGAAATCTAGACGATGGCGGATACCATTGACCAGCGTGCAGGCTTATACTGATCAAGCAGGAACACAGTTTGGGGTATTTATTTTGTTTGTGAATGTGTACAGGGTTGTCAGTTAAAAATGCATGAGCTTTGTAATGCATTTTAGAAGGACTATGAGCGACTGTGGATTTTGTCTCCCATCAGCATTGAAAGCTCACAGCTCAAGGCAAAATGTCAAATTATGAGTCCAAGTCTCAGGTCTACGTCACCGGTAGTGGGTAATACATCGTTCCAGTCTTACATGCTTTCACATATGAAGCTCAGTTAACAAACGAAAAGAGAAGGTACGAGCTTTACTTTCTTTTCTTAGCAAAGCATCTTGACACTGGATCAACATACCCTGGACCCTGGCCCTCTGTGGACTCTTCAGTTTCTTATCATAACTTTCAACTCTAAACCTACTCTGCACTGTTTGCATTACGGCATCTTCCTATTTTCTGAGATATCCCTGATATCGTTGTCAGGGCAGAACTGTCGCCAACCAATTTGTAGGCAATCCCCGGCTGTGAAGAACATCATGGAAACAGTCTGGATCCAGATTTTGGATTACATCTGGCACTTTAATAAAATGAGTTTGTGGTGCTGAAAGTTCACGTGTCCACAAATACAAGAGTGTGATTTCTCCTCCGTTTGGCTTGTTGAATTTGATGGCAAGTCAGGTCTTGTTTGTCTAAAGACTTGAGGGCGAGTGTGCAGCATTAATGTAACGTAACAGCCATTAAATAAATGTTTGTTTTTGCCTCTGGCAGGCTCAGTGTGTTAGTTTAATATTTTAGTATGAAATAATATCAATTAACACTTGATATTTTAAACTCACTGGGCCCCGCGTTGGTCAAGCATCACTGTGCCAACCTCTGAATCCATGTTTTTAAAGACGGCAATGCAGTAATGCTTGCTTGCAACACATCCTCATGGGGTTATCAGTGCTTAAAAAAGTAAACCAAGCATAATTGCAATAAACAAACACGTCCATTCCTCGATCCCTTACTAAAACATCCCCGCACCACTCCCTCTCTCGTGGGATCCTCTACTCATGGTGTCAAATGTAAGTCCTTCCTTCCTGCTGCTGTCAGGCTGCACAACAAGCTGAGCTCGCAAATAAACACTGCAATCACTTAGGTCACTTTAATCACCTCAACTGTGCAATATAAATACATTTTATTCAGTCTGTATATACTATTGTTATTGTGCATTATTTATTGTTTTTTTATTTCTGTTTTACTGTTTATTTATATTTTTAAATTTTTTTATTTGACTATGTCTCTTGTGTGCACTTTACCCGTTTGCTGCTGTAATCTTGCACATTTTCCCACGACGAGACTAATAAAGGAATGTCTAATCTAAGCTTTCTTTCCTCCTGGTGAAGCTCTCAATACAAATTCAAGCAGGGAGACACGTGTGTCAGCTGTGCAGGCTTTCTACCCGACTATCCGACCAGCTGTCATTGCAGTGTGTGCGTTGCTGTGCCCCCTCCTCCACCACCACACTCACAACAGGGCTCCATGTGCAGATGCCTTGAGGGAATTCTAAGCATTTATTCTTTTACAGGGATTGATCCTCTGAATTATTGCTACAGGGCCAATGTCAAAACTGTTGACTTCTGTCTTGTAATAAACATCACAGTTTGAACAACCTTTCCATGTCTTCACTGATTGAATTCTTAAATAGCCTCTTGAGGCATTAACGTATTAGATGTCTCCTTTTTTCTTCTCTCACATCTCCTTCCATCTCTTTATGTCCTGTCCTTGTACATGTGTATTTATTTTGTGTATGTGTGTATTAAAAGTACTTCCTGTGCCAACTGGCAGCAGTGATCTGGTCTTACAAGCTGTTTTAGCTTGACTTAATGCTGAAAAAGAGGAAACTATACTACAGGGATATATGTTGCAAGTAGAACATTAAAGTAGCTTTAATCTATTCCTTTTTTTCAAAACATGGCTCTCAGTCTTTGGTCCACAACTTCAATGTTTTGTTCGGTCTCGAGTTAACAACTAGCTGGTGAACGTAGCGCAGCATTAAGCTAGAGAGCCATATATTTCCATCAGGAGCCGGTGGAGACCAAAACAGAGCTAAAACGAGAAAGAACATTGGCCTCTATTCAACATAATGTTTGTGCTTCAGGAGAAGCCACTCCAATTAACCTCTGCTTCATAGCCTCCACACACTGAGATATTAAGGAGCATGCAGTTTTAATTTCACCTACTGTTAGTTAATGATGCTAAAATGTAAAGTTGCCTTGGTTTTTAAGAATGTAGAGTGGGCCATTGAATGGAAAGAAACTGTGCTGGCACTCTTGCCTCGCCTTTAGGATGCACCCAGAGGTGAGAGATCTAACTCTTCAATTACAAATCTACAATCGCAAACCCTGCAGGTTCTGAAAGTCTTTGAATCTGCCAACCCGACAGAGTTGAAAGAGTACCAGGCTGCACCAGGCTCATTTAGACATTGTACTTTCTCTTGTCAACTGAGTCAATTTCCAATCTCACCCTGAAATCCAGGCTCTTCAAAATGTACAACTCTTGTCGTGTGGGGGCTCATTTCTTTCATCTATTGCCTCCAACTTAAGTCTCTCTCTGCAACCCAGGTTTTTTTTGCTACAAAGGTTTAGCATGTGGGGATCTGAACTGAGTACACTCCTTCCTACTCTTTAAAGATTTACCATAATTCTTGATATGTTTGTGTGACTTTCTTTGCAGCTCTGTGGTTACAAAAAGCACAAATTATATATTTTTTACATTTTCAATAGGGACATTACTGTCAGCACATGGCTGAATTTGCAAGTATGGTTCTGCACACAACATTGGACATCACAGAATTATACCTATGCCCATAATTATAAAAGAAAAAAAAATGACCAAAGTCTTTATCAGATAAAGCTCCTTCCTTCTTGTTTACTTGTTTTTTTCCTGTTTGAAGTAAAAACCAAATCAATGGCAATTGTATTCTTTCTGTTTGCAACTGTAAGGAAAGCAAAAAAGGAAAATGTCATATAATATCTTATCAAATTCAAATTACATGCAAATAACAGACTATAGTGACCCATGTTCAACTTATGCATATAACTGTATCATGCTCAAACATATTTTGTACTGTCACTCCAACATGTGGCTGTGTGTCATATTCTATTTATATACTGCCATTGGAAAGGATCTACTTGAAACCAAGAGTATTTTCAAATTGCTTTCTAAATTGGTGCTACATTTTAAATTCAGAGCATTTCAGTGATAGATGGATTGCCTCCTCATGGCTCTCAAAATGACAAGCTTCGTTGGCGGCGAGCAGCTAACGGTGCTGTTCATGCATAGCATGAACAATGCTGACTGTGTGACTATGGTGACCTTACAGCTATTACACTGGCCTGTCTTCACCTTTCACATCAACGCAAAGCAATTCTGGCGTTAGCTAAAGGAGTCACAGGAGTCAGGTGACCCGTGCTGACCCAATCACAGGCCAATGGTAACGCAGCCTCCTCTCCATCAGTGCATGGCCCACAACCACGTCAGGCTGTGGACCCAGACTGTCAGGCAGCAGGCTGCAGCATGTTTTTCTGGGAGGGATTATGCCAGGTAAACAAGGGATTTAGCATAATGTGGGCCATGCCTGTTTTGGCTTCAGCAGGATATGGGGTCATGTAAACATTGCCGTGGAAACCAAATCCAGTGTGGGAGGAGGTGATTAGGGAATTAAGGGGGAATGAGCTGTCTAATCCCCTTAATTTTACTCTCTATGCCTACCTCCTGCTTTCTCATCCTTTTCACTCACCTTTCTTAATTTGTCCTCCCCTGCTGTGCTTTTTTCACCGTTTTCTTGTTATTTTCTCTTTCTTCCTCTCCCTTATTGTCCATTGGTCTCTTCCTCTCCCTTTCAAAGGGGGGACAAAAAATGGTAAAGACCACAAAAAGTTAACTTTTCAAAACTTTGGATGAACTAAACTCACTATGTCAGTACTTTATAAGATGATTTGAAGCTTCATAAGGCAAAATTAGAGGCCATGGTAAGTCTTTGGTTCATTCATGTATTTTAAAAACTCTTTTTTATCTGTGCAGGAGAAATTAGAAAATCATTGCATGCACACACCCTAATCCACAGGGGATACAGATGAAAGCCTTCACTGTCATCTGAGATCCCCCCAGGCGCTCTGCGTTCAGGTCCATGACATCATAGACACGTTTCCTCAGACACCTCGCAAAGCATTTTAGTCCTGCACTGTGACCTTTGGCCCTTTTCTGTTGTGTTTTCATCCTGTTTTTACAGGATCCTGAGAGGCTCATTGTCTAAACCTGTTCCATTGTTTCAGGCTGCAACTGCTAAAATGTGCCAGATGAAGGATTTCTCTCTCTTTCTTTTCATTAACAGTCTGCAGGATTTGGCAGCGCTGTCACATGTTTTTCCTTTAGTACTGTTTTAAAAACACTTAGCAGGTCATTGCTTTTTCAGTTTTTGTTAGCTAATAGAAATAGGTTATTTATAACTCTAGCCATGTTACACAAACAGTAGAAAGCAAAGGAGAAAACAAGGTCACTATTAATCAGAGAGGTTTGACTTTTTGGTCAAAGTTGCATCTTTTTGTATACCTCAAATCCAGTCTTTTTGTTTGCGGCTGATGGTCAACTTTATCACGGTAAAATATAATCTCACACAGTGTTGATAGTTAGAAAGCCACTAAAGCTAAAGAGCCACGAGACAATGTTTTGTTGGGAGACGTGTCTGGTTTTGGCTTCCAAAATGTCTATTCTGATACTCAAAAGAATATAGTCCTATTTGTAAGCATGCTCATTCATGGAAACATGTATGCAATACCTACCATAATGTGTCACCAGATGTGATATAATATCATGCCATTTTCAAATGGATTCATTTTCTGGTGATAATTAAGTGTGACATCAACTGGAAGTAGGCAGAAGTTTGGACGTGTATATGGGTCCTGCTTTAACCACACATGCATCGATAGATTACTGCCGCGGGCCCAGGGGCCCACAGCGTCCCTCTGGCCTCCAACTATAGGATGCCATTCCAAGAGTCACATACCAACCATGAAGAGACTCAAAATGACTACAAAGAGCCACAGAAAAACTACAGAGCGATCAAAACGACTACAAAGAGAAGCAAATCGGCTGCAAAGATGACCAAGAGACTCATAACGACTTTGGAAAAGGGACAAAACAGCCACAAAGAGACACAAAAGGACCACTAAGAGACACAAAACGACTACAAAAAAACAAACCATATACAAAGTAGCACAAATAAACAGACAAAATGGTGGCAAAGGCACAAAAAAACAAAGATGTGTGGCGACTACAAAGAGACACAAAACTACAACAAAAAGAGGCTAAATTGCAAAAAGGTCTGTGTGTCTTGCTCCGATGTAGTGGTGGATGTGACTCCGCCCATTCCTCCATGGACACTTTGTTAGCCAGGAAGTTACTTCCTGAACGAACCTCTGAGTGAAATGTGAATCATCTGCTTCTACCTCCTATTCCTGTGAGATGGATTCCTACTTTATTATCACTTCAAGAAAATGCATGCCGCCAATTGCTTTATTCATGCCAATGAATCACACTGAATGGAAGCTGACACTGAAAGAGTGCAAGGCAGCTCTCCCATAAATCTACGGGAAAGGAGGTCATGGAGCGATAGGGAAAGTTCACCCAGGAAGGACACATCGCCCATGCGCTTCTCACACACTCTTATTATTCCTCCATGACCTTTCGTCCACTCTCCTAACTCAACATTCTTCCTATTGTTAATCAGCCTGTAGCATTTCCTTCTTCCTCCATGGCAACTCCAACGTATTTAATCTATTTGCTAATTGCTGTCATGTATTTTAATAGCTGACAAATAGGGACATAGAGATACTGTACCCATGTGAGATATCAGTGAAAGTCTTCTATGTACAGCTTCAGTGTCTTACCTCTGTGTCTCCTAAATAATAGGACATCACTTTTATTTTTCAAGAGAGGATTTTTTTCCAATGTATCTTGAAAGGTGGACACTCCCCTTCCCTTAGCCTACCCCATATACAGGTTGTAGAACCCCACAAAACTCCTGAAGTGGTAACATGTCAATACAGTTATAGGCCCAGATTTGGGTTAGGGAATTATAAACATTATTATTTCTTGATGAAAAGCTTAAATCTTGTTTTGTTCTCTTTGTTGGCACTCTGGTAGTGAGTTTTGGGATTTCACTTCCCAGTGATCTCCGATTGTAATTTCTCCAAGAGATTGCAGACACAGAAACCCAGTTCTGGTTAAAATAATTTATTGGTAAGGTTGAGGAACAATCCTTGTTTGAACCTAACAACATTAATTGTCAGTAGGAAATGTGAAAAACAGCAAATTTGAATGGCAAATCCATGCAACAGGAGGTTATGAAAATAATCAGGTGATCATCATTAAATGGACACAAAATACTGTTTGACAAGATGTGTTGGATAAAATCCTATCCCAGACCAAACTGATAGGTTCTTACACAATGGAAACCTGGATAGGTTTCCATTGTGTAAGGCCTGGCTTTCTGCTGCTGCTCGGCTGGAAGCAGATCTGTACGTTAGCACTACAGCTCATCTGCATAATATTGCATAATGTTTCATAGTGCAAAATGTTTAATTTACAATTTGATAAGAGGGAAATAGATAGAGAGGCAGGTATGGGTGAGGTGGGACTCAAACAATTTAGGTGGATACCTTCAGCACTACCATCGCAGTGGTGGCACAAACCTCCACAAACTAAATTTAACATCAGGTTCAGGCAACAAAACTACCTGGTTAGGAAAGAAAATATAATTGTTTGGGTTTAAAGAACTAGCCTTTAAAATAACTCAACATTGACTTTATATTTAACAAGGTAAATTACCACATTTGATGTATTCCTCCACTCTGACATCCTTCCTGCCAACCTTGCTCAAAATGTATGACTGTTCAACCTGGGAACTCGTGTCAACCATAACAAAGGATCCTCATTAACCTTCTATTGGCAATGTTTTTATGGTGCCGGTATGTCATTTTAACACATTATGTGGCACCACCACTGCACTATTGAGAGGCCGTCAAGAGGTTGTGGTCATTTCCTGTATTTATGTGCGAATGCAGGCTGGGAACATGATTACTCTGGCTGTTGATCAGTGGAAAAAAATCTTCAGAGGGTTAATACGCCGGGTTGCTGACATGGTGAAATTTCTGACCTGTCATTCAAGTCTGGAAGCGCTGATACCAGATGTTGAAAATGTTGGAAGCCACCAGCAAGTAAGCCTTCTCATAAGCCTATTGCTGTTGAAAGCGGTAGGGGTTTTAGAAAATAGACAGCAATGCTGACCAAGGAATAAGCCTAATTGAACCCCTGAAATAATAATGATTACTTTTGGAGCTCTTTTAGTGACGAGTTATGTTCAGGAGTTCCTGTAAGTCCTTGAGCACTCCTGGAGATGTTGTGGGTTTAATCCATCTAGAATTATGATGGCAGGACCCCACCTGACAACCACAGTTATTCACATATTCCTGTAACATTTAGGTAGCGGGTGAATGATTCTGCCTTTTTGAAGGTCCAGCAGATTTATGGCACTATAGCCTTGTGTACTGTGTTGTCACACAATGTAGCGAAGCTCGTCAATCTTCTGCAATCGAAATTGAGCTTCCATATGATTTCTTACCTTGGATTAAGGTACACAGGATTACAACAGCAAACTCTATATGTTGGGGAGTAAAAATACATTCAGTCTTAAGGACACGCTCCCATTCATCATTATTCATGCAAAACCTTATTCAGCAAACATCAGCTGTCACAAATATGGTGGTGTAAAAGCCCAATGCTACTCTTCCTCTAAACAGCACCGCTTTGATGTTTTCTAAATCATTGCTAGTCCTCGTAGTGTGTATTTCGCCACAGTTTTTCCTCAATCTTGGCTCAACAGATATTGTTGTAGTAAACAATCCAGTGTTGCCAGCTTTGAAGATACTTTCTAACTCGGAGGAATTCAACCAAATGTTCAGCCTTTTGATGATCATTCTCCTAAGTGAAAAACACAAATTTGAGCCACTATTAGAGTGTTAATGATTGCTGTTTAGCTGATCTGCCAGCAACAGTTGTCATTTCAGCCAACACAAGCCATGGCTGTCCACTCGAAATGAGAAGCCTGCTTTGGCTTACTTCAGTCTGAAGACCCATTGAGTTGATAATCTGCCACTGTATTGTATATCGGCCCCATCACCTTTCTGTCTTCTTTTTATGATCATAATTAGTCAAAATTATCTGAAGTGGTGAATTATGTATGTATTTATATATATTATATGTATATATACACATCTAGAAAAAATAATACATATATATATACGTATATGTATGTATTATTTTTTCTTTTTTTTGAGTCAGAGATTGAGTAATTTATGATATATGCCACTTGGTAAAATGAACCACTGAAGAGGCAACTAACCATTTGGTATAAATTGAACTAGCTACGAACTACACATAGTTTGCTTCTAGTTTCCTAATTTGGGAAAACCTTCTGTCATTACATAGCAGTGGGGGTTACCATTTTAATGCGGGATGGCTCCAAAGTTGGAAAAACATGAACTTTCTCTGTTCTTTCAGTTGGGCCAATATTGCGTGAATGTTAATATTTTCACCCACATTAACAGATGTAAGTTTTCACAAGTCAGGCCAACTTTACTGAAAATAGTGCTCTCTCAAGCCATGCTTTGAGAGAAGGGATTGATTTATTTGAAAGTAGCCTAACTTGCTCTGTAGAAAAATCACCCAAAGGGTACAAAAAGTAGCCCAACATATCAGAACCCACCAGAACTTTTGTTTTTACCTGCCCAATGAAATAAAAAGTAGCCTGACTGGCTAGAAAAATATCCAATCAGGCAACACTGTTGCTGAGTGTTAGAAAGGAAAGTTTGACAGGAATAGCAACATAAACGTCAGGGATTAACGATCAGTTCATTGTTTTCAACAGCAGACATTTTCCCGTCCACCCTTTCAAGGTGTTGGACACCAACCTCTCTTTTGTTTCCAACCCCATCACCCGCTAACACACCGTCACACTCAGGGGGCAGCGGCGTGTTCGCCTTGCAGCTGAGAGCAGGTCCAGGTTTTATTGGCAAGCAGATAGATTAGCAAGCAGCAGCTCTGCCCTGACCCATCTATCATAACCTGAGAGAAATCCAGACACAAAGTAAGGAGGGGACACTAATGAGTGACAGAGCAGGAGAGTGTTACAAGCGCTGGCCTGCGCCATCACTCATCATCAAGAAAGACAGTGTGAGAGTGTGTGTGGGAGAAGGTTCGAGGGTAGGAGAGGGGATGAAGAGAACTACCAGAAGTGAGCTACTGTACTCCACTGTGTGAGGCTGGTAATTAGAGAGGAAACGAGAAGGAACGGAAGAGCGACGTGGATGTTAATGTAGCAACTAATCAGGTTGCATTTTTCCTTTTCACTGGAGTAGCGAACTGGGAAGGTTTCTATCGGGGGCAAAGGGTCCTATGCAGTTTTCACAAACCTTTTGAATGGAAACTTCAACTCGTTTTTACTTCCAACTTGTCAAATACAAATGCTTGGCCATTTCCCTAGGTCAGTGGATACCTAGAGCGTCGTAGATTTAAGCTTGGGGCCACTGACAAAGCGTTGGTATTTGACAAGTCGGGATGAGAATGTGTTGAAAACTTCAAATCATCTCATCTCACTATGTGGAGTGATACATTTACGTTAATTTCATTACATTACATTACATTTAGCTGACGCTTTTATCCAAAGCGACTTACATGATATACAATAGACCGTAGACACGGCAACGGTGAGCAATTAGTGTTAAGTGTCTTGCTCAAGGACACAACAACATGGACTGGCTGAGCCGGGGTTTGAACCACCGACCCTCTCATTGAAAGACTGACTTGCTAACCACTGAGCCACCGTCGAATTTCAAGACAATATGTTGGATGTCAGCAGGTATTTTTTGAGATGGATGTTCTCCTACTTGTCTCTATCCACCTGCTGGTGTATACTGCAGGTTAAATTATTTCTAATCAAATAAATAAATAATCCAAAGCCAATATGTGATTGTAGATGTAGAATGAAGCTTTTAGTTTTTGAGATTGGTTGCCCACACATGTGTCAGCACATGTTTTGTGTTCCTCCTAGTGTGCTTCCTCTCTGGTTCATTATGCACAGTATGCACCAGAACCAGGGACAAGCTTCTCATGTAGTCCATGCTGCTGAGCAGGATATGGGCTGTTACTGTGATGGAAGATTTTCTTCGTACTTCGGGAAAGGAGAAATAAAGTCTCAAAATCAAAGTTGTCTTTGTCCGTTTATTTCTTGCAAGAAGGAAGAAAACCCGCAACAGCTACACACAGCAGTATGCAGCAGGAGTTCTTCGAAGAGTAACACCCCTTTACAGAGGAACACTAGGGTCATTGGGTTCGACTAGACTAGTTTAAACCAGATCCTCTGTTTCTAACACTAGGCATTCTTCTCACATAAAACTATCAAATCGTATCAGTGTTAGGGAATGTTAGGGAGGAAGAATGGAGGAAGGAGTTTCCCTCACACCCCGGACAAACTGTTTCCCATCTAGCTAGGTTCAGAGGCTTGTACTGAGGCCCTTTGTCCACTGTGACCTTGTACATTATGTCTGCTCACATTGAATACCTTTCATTAGAGACAAACAATTTCTCTAGCTTATGATCTATCAGTATAACATACATAAGCAATGCTAAATTTTACCATTACATTACCTGACCTCCATCTAATACGTGCATGGCCCCAGAATGAATATAAGGGAGGATGATCACTAGCCAATCTCTTGCAAAAACTGCTCAGACAGAAAGTCCCTGTCCATTAAAAATTAGACCACTTTCCTTTCAAATATATGTAGCCCTTCTTAACCAGATCACAGCAAACTCTGAACTACACCATCTTCCTGATTGCCAATATGCTCCTCATTACTCCCAACCACACAAGAAAATGAATGTCTTAAACAATCACAATTGTCAGGGGCAAGTCAATCTATTTATTTAGGACCAATATATTGCATCCTTACCTGCCGTAAGCAAAGTTTCTTAATTTCAGCCGAGACAAAATTGAGAGAAAAAGGCGGCACAACACAATGGCAGGCAGTGGGATGCTTGGCCACTTCTGTTAAAACATACACTTACAATTGGACTTGTACAATGAAAACGTAATAAAATATATCAGAACCCATGAACCTTGGTGTGCTGCTCATTGACCAACGTCTGTTAAAAAAGTGCATGGAAGGGAGCACTACTGCCAGTATGTACATAAATATATGCTGATGGTTCAAGATCCTGAACATCCGGGGCTGCTCTTTTTTTCAGCTCCTGAAGAAAAGCTGTTGGAATGAAGCGTACGTCAAGTCGTCCTGGCAGTTTATTCAGGGGTGATGCTGGCAGTACTCTCGGCCCGGCATTGGGACAGAAGCATTGCAGGAGAAACATTTTATTCTGCTCAAATTCTGTTTCAGTTCTCAAGAGCCTGAAATCCTTCAATTCCTAAATATATTTTACTCAAAGTGTTACATTCCAGACTTATTCAACAAGCTCTGTCAATTCTTTTTATATGGGTTCCTAGACTAGCAGGTCTGACGGGAGACGTTAAGGATTTAAAAGCCACCGGTTTTTCCCCCCAGTGCGATTGTATTTGGACATCAATGCTAAAAATAATTCGGAACTTTCGCACCTCAAATGAAGACATCAACCAACCACGTTGTGCAAACACAAAACTTTTATTCCTGTCAACCTTGACAAAGACACCAGATCTACTACCTTTCACAATAAAAATATTTAATAAAATAAATAATTTGCAGGCCAACATTTTGCCCCTTTGTGTCATTTATTTGTCAAGCCCACCTGTGTAAAGGCCTTACGACTTGGTCTTTCCTGGTTTATGTGAACAATGTTGAGGAGTCTGTGATGCCGGTAATAATGGAGTGTGTGTAAACAAGAAAGGCAGTGTGTGCTAGCAGAACTCAGGAAGACTGAAATTCAAGCTCTCAGCATTACAACATTACTGAACCTGTCAAGTGGGTGAAGCATTTTTTTCTTTGGATCTTTTCTTTGGAATTTATTCTCAGGAACCACACTACAAAACATAAATTGTCAAAAATGCACCTAAGATTCAACTGCCGGTACACAAGCCCATCAGTCAGCACCCTTGAAACACTTAACTTGTGATGCATTGCCTCACTTTAATCATCACTTGACCCTCTTGTTTGCCAGATGTTTGCCTCCTTTCCATTGTTTTCCATACATTTTTACCTGTAAGAATCCTGTTTGTCTTTAGACATGTGCACCTGCGTGTGGTCTGCTGCCTGCGTTTGGAACTTGATTCACAGTCTGGGGCCTGCTTCCTTGCCCAGCCATGTGGGATTTAAAACTACACAAGTACCCACACAGCTCAGACAAAAGCAACACAAGGAAAATAATGTAACCACAATCGGACAGGTGAAAGACCTTTGGTCGTCTGTCAACCTCTAAACGGCGCCATGGAGGAAGGCAGGTTATTTTTGTTCTCCTTTTACTGCTCTTATCACTGTTGGAGCAACTCAAAGTGTAAATCCGCCCATGTGCCATGTTTGCCTCGAGCAAAAAAATACGTTTTCTTGCATCCCTGGCCCCTTGGCATGAACAGCGCTGAACACAATCCTGGACCGCGTCGAAAACCGTGCACAGTGCTCGTCTTTTGTAGTCTGTTCTTCTTTCCCTTTTTGTTTTCTGTAGTACTAAAAACAGTTGGCTTACCATTTGATTTTCTAATATCTCCGCCTAGTGTCAGCTCGCACATTTTTTCCACCTAATAGCCGCGGCCCTTCTCTTGTTTCTCCGTCCTGTTATTTGATTTATTCATTTCTGTTTCCACTGTGGGAGACAGATGGCCACATTGTCGTGGCTGGACTGATTTCCTCTGATATACCATAGTACACACAGGCACTCGTCGCTGATGAAAGCCAGATACTGTGAAATGGGCCATGAATTTTGGTTCGAGTGCGTGCCATGTCTGCTTTTTTTTTTTTTTTGACAGCTCACATTATTGGCTGTGAATGAATGCAATTTGGGGACAATTTGTGCAGCTGTGTGCAGAAGATCGTATTTGTGTCAAGGTGTGGTTTTTTTGCTTTTTTAAATGTTTTGGCTGTGAGTAAACGTTTGGGAAATGATTTGCTTTTGTCAGCAAGAGGAGAGACCGTCCGTGTTGTCTCGCAATCAGCTGCTAGAAATGTTATTAATAACTGTTAATTGCTCCCCACATTATTATCTTAATTTAACGGTTCAAGCCTCAGCGTTCAGTTGCAGACAGCTTCATCACAAGCAGGAAAAAGCTCCAAATGTGAAAAAGTACCGTTCCCTGGGCATCGTCCCTGATGTGTGACTGACAGGCCATTAGTCTGATAAGCTCGTGGGAGTTAAACAGAACAATGCAAGGGCTGGTTTAGGAGAAACATGTTCATTTGATGGGGTTTATCACAATAAAAGTCAAAGCGATTCATTTGAGTTTTTTTTTATGTATTTAACACATACGCTTTAGTTTGGGCCAGAGTGTAAAGCCAAACAGCATATTGGCATCATTGATCAAATACTCTCTCCCCTCTAAACACAAACACACAGCATGGAGGTGAATTTGTGATTCGATGTTCCTGCATCGTTCATCGTTCAGCGTCTCTTAATTGAAGGTGGGCGTGTCTCTCTGCTCCAATCCCTGGATCTCTCAACAGGCACGTCGGATGAAAATCACCCGACGTTAGTGATAGAGGGAGAATTCGGATGGGTTTTAACATTGAAGGGAGACTTTTCCTTCACAGAACAAGGCTCACATGTCACAGGAACATGTGGACCAAAGAACAAGTTCAAAGCTCCATTATTTATATTTCTAATCAGGTTTTATTGAAGATTCCCTAATTTTTCTCCCGATTTTGAGCCTTGTTTCAGGGTCACCCCATGATACCTGTTTTTTGCTTTATGAGAAGTTCTATATGGTAAAATAAAAGAAGAATACTTAAATTTGCCTTGTATTGTTGTATTTTAATATATTATATAGTATATTTTATCTGGTACATTATATCGGGTGAAATATACCCAATGCATGTTAGTGTTCTAGGGTTAATAAGATTTGAAGGGCTTTTGTTTCCTAAACCCTCCTTTTAGTGACCAAACGATGAGGCATTCTGGGGAAGTAAAAGAAAGTGTCAGGTTTATAAAAGAGGGCCAGAAGCTCCATAATTGTCAATAGAAAAAAAATAAAATAACCATATTGGGCCTTTTGTTTTTGGTGGGCTTTGTAAGCAAATCAGCAGGCAATGTGAGTTGTTCCTTTGTTTGTGTGTGTGTGTGTTAAGAATAAAACCTGAGTGAGCAAGCAAAGGAAATGAAGATAGAGAGGTCGTTGGAGACACGGAAGAGTCACAGAGATGACCTACTGATGTCTGTCACCTCAGGGATGTGACCTTACAGACAGACAGACAGACAGACAGACAGACAGACAGACAGACAGACAGACAGACAGACAGACAGACAGACAGACAGACATGAAATATTCCGCTGACAGGATCGTGGGTGCAAAGGAATTGTGAAACACCAGCGACATTTTATTTATGTCTGCTGTGATTCTTCATTTCCCAGAAAGCACAACAAAAAAAAAAAACACGGAAGGGTAAGGACATTTTTGTCAACCAGCTGAGCCATGGTGAAACATGATTTTTTTCAATGAGAGCAGAGTACACATATAATATAATTTAAAGCAGAATTGTTTGATGTCTTCTTGAATATATCTAAATTAAAACAAACCTGTGATGCACAAAACTATCGTCATGATCTAAATAATCTTTACTTACTAATGACTTACTAGATCAATTGCTGAAGAAGCTTTTCGAGGGAAAAATATGGTCATTGATTGATCACTGATCTTGAATGTGGCCCGTTATCAATTATGTTTAATTTTTCCCATAGGGGTCACTGTACAGAGCCACGATAGTGTCGCACTACAGGGAGGAGAGAGGGGCAATAGATCAGCTCTATATGGCGACCTGATTGTGTGTGTGTGTGTGTGTGTGTGTGTGTGTGTGTGTGTGTGTGTGTGTGTGTGTGTGTGTGTCTGATCCGTGGCCCTCGGCACATAAGGTGGTCGGAGCGGAGTCATCGGTCATGTGGCTGTTGATCAGGGCTCTTCGTGAAGACGGCCCATTTACCATCTTTACACAGACCCTTTTCTTTTCTTTTAAATGTGTGTGTCTGTATGTGTGTGTGTCCATTTTTTTTTTTTTTTTTTAAAGAAATGCAGTGCAGTGACTATCAATTTCACTTTCTACACACATGACTATTTATAAGTGTGGAGTTCTAGCTCAGTGTGTGCGTGGTATCCCACAGGTTTGTAGCAGTTTCAACAGCTGGCCAGTGTTCACCCAACATCTGTTTTCAGCTGCCATCGAATAAGGAGACACTCAGTGGACACATGGCTGTGCTTGTATTGCTGGAGGTGCATTTACTGAGACAATCCTATTCTAGGCCTCCGTTTTCATGGGATTTCTAATTGTACTTTTGGTGGGTGCCGGGTTCATCACGCTGAATCACAGACTTGTATGAGATCCACCCGGACGTCAGACGTTTTATTAGCTGTGTATGAGTTAGGTACATTATAAAGTTAAGTTTAAATTAAAAACATGTTTTATTTGTGTTCAGACTAACTGCTACTTTTTGGTCCCCTAAAAATGTCTTTGAGTGTTCGGTTGTACTCAGCTCCTCCCTCTCCTGTCACTTTTAGTTCGGGGAAAAAACTAAAAAAGATGGCGACGGCCAAAATGCCAAACTTAAAGCTTCAAAACCGTAGTCCACAAACCAATGGGTGACATCACGGTGACTTTGTTCACTTCCTATACACAGTCTATGGCCGGGTGTCTCAGCTGGGTTTATGAGACAGAGCACCACACACACACATACACACACACCTGAGCCCTGCCCTGTGTGTGAATCGATGTTTTTAGAAGATGGAAAGAGCTCCTAGGGTAGAAACAGATGTACTTAATTCCTCTACGTCCGCCCCATGTGATGCGAGAGAACAATTGTGTGTGTAAAAGAGTGTGTAGGTGTTGGAGCTGCGAACGAAATCCATCAGCTGGAAATCAGCTCAGTGTTTCTCCCTTTCTCTCACCCTTCTTTTTTACTGTCTAACCCAGCAAATCGTCCTTCTCTATTTCCTCATTCTGCTTTCTTTCATTACCTCTTCCTTCCCACTTTATCATCTTGTCATCCTCCTCTTTCTCAAACTGATTCTCCTGGTCCGTCTGTCCTCTTTCACCCCCCTCCTCCCTATTTCTCTCCATGCAGGCCCTCGCTGCCTCTCCTGTCATCCTCCTTTGCTGCAGTATCTTCATTTTTAATCCTCCAATCTGCCCCTCCTTTTCATCCTCATCCTTTTTTTCTCCACTCTGCCCACCAAATCCTCTCCAACATCATGTGCCCATTTCTCCTTCAACGTCCTGGTAATCCAGTCCTCTCTCTCTCTCTCTCTCTCTCTCTCTCTCTCTCTCTCTATCCTTTTCCCACCTCAGGCTCTCTCTTTTCTTTCTTTCTTTCTTTTGATACGGTAATAATCTGTAGCATTGCTATAGAGATATCTGTTGTATTTCGTTATCATTTCTCTATTCATCCTCCTCGTTCTCCATCCTAGTCTTCCACCACTTGACTGCACAAAATCTTTTCTCCCCATTAGCTACCCGCTCTGTCCCATTTCCTCATCTCACCTACATTTACCCTCAATCCATTTCATCAATCTATCACATCTTTCTCGTCCACCTCTCTCTCCTCTTTCGTCACGTCTCCAC
The DNA here is from genome assembly GCA_023566465.1 of Cottus gobio. Classification (NCBI taxonomy): domain Eukaryota; kingdom Metazoa; phylum Chordata; class Actinopteri; order Perciformes; family Cottidae; genus Cottus; species Cottus gobio. The sequence continues at coordinate 17,854,738 of CM042228.1, read as the reverse complement.
CGGCTGCGAGCAAGCATCTTGTAAAACGTAACGACTGAGCAAGCTCTCATTTACAGCTACACTATAGTCGAGAATGAAATGTTCAAAATGCAGCTGTTTTATCAGCCTAACTCATAAAGTGAAGCTACAACAAGAAGAAAAAAAAGCACATCCTCTTTAAATGAAAAACAAAGAGTATCAAGACTTTGGTGTTGGGTATATTTAATTTATTTATCTTCTTGAAGAGCACAGCAAGCGAAAGTGAAAGCCAAGCATTCCCACACATGTTGTCCACTGGTGGTTGTATTTATTGTTTCAGAGGGAAATCACTCATCACCGACCTCAAACGTTATACTTTCTTTTTGGAATGGGATTGTTTCATTGCCTTTTTTCTCTTGGGAATCACTCCTATTTCGTCTTCAGAGGCGTCCTATCCGGGTTATTGGTTAACAGATTCGTTGTGTGGGAAGAGGGATTTGGCAATAAAATGCAGCATTGCAACAGTCAGAGCCGTAGTCTATCAGTGGCTGTGGGCGTTGTTAAAATTGTGTGTTACAATTTCCTCCAGTCTGCAGCAGCTTTCATCTTTTCTGACTCTTTGTATCATCCTCATCATCCTCATCATCCTCATCATCCTCATCATCATCATCTGTCTCTGCATCTCCTCACCTTTCTACTTGACTAGTCTGACTGACCTGAATGGTCTTTGGGCAGAGGAAGGGTTTTTGTTGGTTTGTTAGTAAAGTCAAATATAAAAACGTAATCTCTTACATTGCTGGCAATAGCTATGAAAATCAAATAATTCTGTGATAACATTTTGGGCAGCTTCAAAATGTATGAATCAATTCAACATGCTGAAGTCGATAATGACATCCTTTTAAACACTGGGTTAGTATTTCCTCATGTGAGCATTAATTCATAGTAATCTTTTCCAGGTTTGCTGCCTTTTCATTTAGTTTACTTCTATTAACACATTTATCTGATTAAACATACGCTTCAATCTTCAATGCATCATGGCCACATTTATATGTGCATGGCCTTTGGCTCAATCCAATTACAATCCAATCATCCAGGCTGCAGGTTAATAATACGTGATGTATAGAAGGTCTATCATCTCTGTGCTCATCACTATCTCCTCTTGTCTTCTCATCTTCTACAACCCCACCTTCCCTCTCATCTTACCTTTGTCAAGCTTCAGAGACAAATTATACAAATCTCGAGTATGATTGTGAGGCTCACAAGTTGGAGTCAGCTGGGGTTGATGTAAGATCTGATGGAGAATGGAGGTGTGTGGTATAATGAGGTCTCCCTCAGACTATTATATGTGTCTCTATATCATTTAATCTCTTAGATAAGCACATACAAGTGAAATGGTGCACGTATACAACACTTACAAGAGATCTCCTTTTAAGTTGATATGGCACACTTCATATCCAGTGGTTAGAGACCACCACCATCATCATTCATTGGGAGTCTTGTTTTTGGCCAAAAAGTCCCAGATTTGCTGTGTTTCAGCTCTGCCTGTCTTCCAACACATCTCTTCTATCTAGCAGTAGATATGAAGCTATAGACAGCAGCCAGTTATCTTAGCTTAGCATAAAGACTGGAAATAGGGGAAAACAGCTCGCCTGGCTCAGTCCAAAGGTAACAAAACACATACGCCTATTTCTAGTTTGTTTAAATTTTGGGAATAAGTGGGTGTCTGCTTCTGCCAGGATTGTCCCTGTAACCCCAGAATGAAGTCTCTGCTCTTTGCAGATGATGTAGTTCTGCCCCAGATAGGTGGACAGGTGATGGATGGATGGATATTGGGAGTTTAGAGTTGTTTCTTTTTTGGCTGGGAGCAGTAACTATTGAGTTGCTGCTGGTTGCCTGGCTACTGCTCATTATTTCTTTGTCATTAACCTGTAAAGAAACCATTTACTTCTTTCATTGCCCTATTAGCGTGCCAGATTGAGAACATGGATACACTATAAAGTGTCACTAAGCTTTTTGTTTAATTCATAATTACCACGGTGCCGTGCAGTGTAATGCAAAGTGAAAACTCCTACGGTTAATATTACAGTTACTCACGTAATAACTGTTGCAGTAAAGGTTCTGCACACACACACTTGAGTGTGTTTTATTACTTTAACTAATTAGATCTTTTCGTTTCGTTAATTGGATATAATTGCTACTTTGCAGTTCCCTTTAGCAGAAGATTATAAATTAAATCAGTGTGACTTTTAGGTGAGATACAGGTGGGACCCTTTGTCTGATTATCATCATTACTTATTATAAATCCCCACCTCATGCACTGCTTAGTTCAAACCAACTGTTAAATGCATCACTTGTTTGTGCCTAGCATGAGCTGGGAAGTCACCATAGTGGTGTATTCGTGTGGAATCTGTGCCGTAAATTTAGCAAAATGGACATTAAGCTCCATCAGGTGTTTTCTATAAATCAGAAGTAATTGATTATATTGGCATATTTTCGTGTCGTGCTGCCTGGAAGTTAATCTGAGTTAAGGCCAAGGTTAATTTAGAGAGTGCCACTTAAATGATAAGCCCGTTCTATGGGACTGTATAATTAACCGCAGACTGTGCCAAAGCACATGCGTGAGAGGGAAAATCTGTGGTTGTGAGCGTGCTCACACTGGAGGAAACGGTTAATTTCTTTCAAAATTAAAACTACACACAAACATCAGAAATCATCCAAATATTACATATTTTCTCTAACTGTGTTGATTGTTAAGTTGTAGGGAGCAATCTTATCTGTGAATGTTCCTTCTCTTTTGGCCTTCAGAATAAATACAAACTTTCTTCTTTAATTGTGCTCACATCAGTCAGGTTGCAAAGGAATGGATGGTATTCGTACGTGTGCTCTTATTCAAATCAAACCGCTTCTGGAGACTGAAAAATTATCAGAAGCAGTCAAAAGTTTATTTTAGGGTTGATAAGTCTCAGGATTGGATGTTTGGTTCATCGGCAATATAACCTTGATGGTCTGAACGGCAGTATCGACATCTGACAAATAATTTTCCTGCCGTTGCTGTGCAGCTTTGTTGAAAATGTCACTATTTTTACCTCATATAGATATGAAATATTTGGAAAATAAACCCACAACCTCACAGGGACAAAGTTTGGATTGTGTATAATGAGCACCACTTTATGTTCACCGAGACAATTTTCAATGATAGCACAGCACCTTTTAAAGCACCTGTTCAAGGTTTTACATTTTACATTACATTACATTTCATTTAGCTGACGCTTTTATCCAAAGCGACTTACATGCTATACAGTAGACAGTAGACACAGCAACGGTGAGCAATTAGGGGTTAAGTGTCTTGCTCAAGGACACAACGACGCAGACTGCCGGAGCCGGGGATCGAACCACCGACCCTCTGATTGAAAGACCGACTTGCTAACCACTGAGCCACAGTCGCCCCCACATTTGATCTTCTTCGCTCCTATTTTCCCAATGGAATCTAAGGAAGTCTTGTTTACAGTCACTAAAGTGGCAAATGTGCTCTGCCTCAGATAAAAACTGTATTGTGTAAAAAGCTAGAAAATATATGACGAGCTACACCTACACAGTTACTTTGAAGCAGTACACAGACACACTGCTCAGGCTCACGTTTACAACGTGCTTAACTTCACTGAATCCCCAGAATGTACTGAGTAAACCACAAGTTATCTTGCAATGTGAAAGTATGAGCAGGAATGTGGTTGGGTTTGATGGCTCGTCTACCATCAGCTCAAAATAAACATTATTATTTTAATGAGACTGCTGGTGATTAAAGAAATATAGAAACAAAGGTCCTACACCTACAATCAGAAACATGCAAGCAAGGGGAGCTTCAACTAATAACCCTTTCTGATGCATGATAAATCGGCCATTCACCAAACATGATGAATTGTGGAACCGTATGCCTTTCACTATGTTCTATTGCTGAGAAGAAATTGTGTTTGATAGCACAGGTGTTATTATTATGACTGTTCCAGCGCCCTGGTATTGTGCATGATTGCTAACTGTGACAGCTCAACAGAGGCATCGGTAATTATATTGCTATGAAAGATAACATTGTCTGCTATGAAGGAGATCTGCTTCCTTGTACTTTAGGCAGTCACATTCTCCCCCCCAAATGCAGCTGTGAAGTTAAAGGGTAACTCTGTGTTTTTCAAAGTGGTGACACCAGTTTTTGAAATTGGTCCAGTATAGTGTGAGAGTGCTCCAGCTGGCAGGCACAAAATGGGCTGCAATGTATGTATTGCAAGTGCTTGTTTTTGCCACAGACAGGCTCAGATTGGTATTTTAAGTGCCTGGTAACCTAAAGTGAAATAAAAACAATTTCCGTTACCTGTCGCTTGACCTGGTTTGTTTATTATTGTGTCTAACCAAGTCTCACTTAAGCAGGAGTCATCTCCTGGTGCAACGGTTGAAACTCAAATGACAGTCCGCATCCATTTGTTATGTCACTATCTGGCTGTTTGCGTCGGGATAAAAGTCCAAACTGAGCTGAAAGTGGCACATCAAAGTTCATCCACTTGTTAACACGTAGTAGGACGCGGGGACCTACTGCAGCTGGTGAGATAAAACACTAGCAGCTGGGAGCTAGCATGAGCAAGTCACAAGCATTTTGTTCTCAAATGTGGCACGTTGTCACTTTGGACCCCATTATTTACGACATCCCAGGCCAGGATGAGCTGAATGTCTCCCTGCACACTGAGCTTTAGCGTTTTCTGATATTGAAATATGACAAACACATGCTGTGACACACAGTGTGACATTAGCATAATGGTGGGGCGAAATAAACACTGGTCTGTAGAGGGACGAGAGAAACGTCTGTTACCATCCTCCTGACAATCAAGCCTGACTCAAACTCGGACATGACAAACTTCATGTTGTGTTGGAGGGAATTTACCATTTTACCTCAAATTGTACCATGTAGTGCATTTGAGTACCTTTTTTAAAGCTCTATACAAATAACATGTATTATGATCCAAGTAATTTGATTAGAATGTCCTTGCAGTAATTACTTTTGTGTAAAATATTCAAGTACACACTCCATCCCTGGCTTTAGTGTTGTCTCACAGTTAAATGTGCTCTGACACACAATGCACCACAATAATCTTAATAGCTGGTGTGTGTAACTGGAAACAGCAAAGCAAACATTTCCAGCCATTCCAAAATTAATTAACTCAGGTAAATACGTTGCAAAGGGCTCAAATAGCATTTATTATAGAAGTTATTTGGGGTTATTTACCATTCAGTCATAAATACGTCATTGTGCTGAAAAAAAAGAATGAAATGGAGGTGCATTCATGGCCTCCCTTTGCGTCATTACATAAAGCAGGTACCTTATTTGCATCCACCCTTTTATAGCCAATCAATGACTGTTCTGCTCTGTGCTGTCACTTCTAAAATTCATCTTTCTGTGTGTTATATAGCTATAGAAGTATCTCAGAAAGGCCTGCGGTGGTAGCTCTAACAGCTATGTAATATATTCATCGCCCTAACACTTCCATTTAAGATGCTGTGTGTGCTGGGGTCGGTGTAAACATTGTGGCAGGATGGCGGCAGAAGCAAGAAGACCTGGGTCACTGATTTAATCTTCCCTGCTCCAAAATAACATCTCCAGTTCAGTCCCTCGGGCGCTGAGCACTGTGGGCTTCAGAAGACGGTTAAGTAAACAAACACATTTGTATCTTTCCAACACCAAGGATGCTGCAATTTTTCTATCAGCAACTTTACACTGAGAGCTTACTTGGAGTCACATCTGTTTCCCCGGGGGTTTTGCAGTATTTAAAATGCCAGTATTTTATCTCCCAGGATCCTACCATGTTCTTGTTTCTCCTGGGAAACCCAAGTGACTTGCATTGCCCTCAAAGTTAATTATAAAATATCATACAAGGATCCATAAGTTTTGTATATTTGTCTGACATCAGCCAAGATGCCAGATCGTCTATGGCCGTTGTTACACGGGCACTTTTCAATGCGACTCATGTCATTCGATCATGCCAGGACGCATTTACTGCATTTGATCGGCCAGAACGGAGATAGCCTGTCTCGCATTGAGTTTAGATCTCTCCCTGAAAAAGATGAGCGATGAAAAAATGTTGTGCATCTTCCACTTGTTTTACACTATATATATTATTCTTGCTTGTAACATTTAGGTGGATTTTTCCTTTTAATTCCCTTTTATGTTGTTTTGGATTACAACAGTTTACAAAAAGTGCCATCATGTGGCATCTCATCAGATCAGTGATGTCATCAGATCAGTGATGTCTCGATGCATTCTGCATTCTGAACACACAAATGCAAAAAGTAACAAATACACACATATTTATGCAGACACGCATTTCAAAACACAGTCTTGTCTTGACACAAAACGAGACAATTTAACATCAAAGTGGTGAAATCTCGTCTTGATCACGAGCATTTAACTGATTAAAGCTCCAGTGACAACAAAGGGACTATACCCTGAGGACAGCTGAGTGATGACGAGCGTTCCCTCCACTGCACCGTACCTCTTCTGACGCTTATGCAAAGTACCCATTATGTAAAAAGGAGTTGGCTAATTGCTGCTAGTCGTACATCTCCCCACCGTGCCCACCCCAGGTTTTTTAACCACACAGTCTTCCTCGTCTTCCTCCGGGTCTTCGATCACCATCTTTCTTCTTCTTTGTCCCTGCTCATTCTCCTCCTCGACTACTGCTCGGGCCTTTTTTTCTTCTTAATTTTTTTAATTGCCTATCTAACTTCCTCTGTATATCTTTGAATGTTCAGCAAATTCTCATCACAATGCGTCGATTGCCCCTTGGTTTCCAAGACCGATGCTCTAGATGCCCCTCTAGCGTCAGTCTTGGACGTGTCACTATTATGTCACTATTTTATGGTTGTTACATTACAGAGTGTCTTTTCAAAATAAATGTCCTTCTTAGCAGGTAGTTTCAATTTAGGCAGCAAAACACTTATGCTGCGTTCACACCGAATATTCGTGATGCGATGCGATAAAACATCAACTCGTATAAAAGCAGCGGTTGCTGACCAAATCGAATCCAAGCTCGGTACTTGGATCGTTATAATATTTAAGTGATAATCCAGACTAAAAGTGACTAGATGAGTGTGTAAAATGACTTCTACCACCACTGCTTCATCTAGAGCCGGGGTCAGCAACCTTTAAAATCCAAAGAGCCATTGTCCCCTATTTTTTTACCAAATAAAATGTGTCTGGAGCTGCAAAAGCTATATGATATCAAAGCTTATAAAGTTTTATATAGTCATATTATAGATACAAAACTTGTTGTATTTCAGAACAAGAATATAGACAATTATTGTCATTGTATTGATATTTTTTTCGTTATAGCAATATCATGTGTACGCCTACATTTAAGTCAATTAAACACACGCTAAGCTAAGCAGTCTATTTGGGTCCTCCCTATGTTTTTTGAAAATATATTAAATAAAAAGTAATTTATTTTATTAATTTATGTATATATGTGTTCTGTCTGTGGTGAAAAGGTAAAAACAAAGTAATGCTTTTCAGCAAATGCTGTGTGTTGCACTCGTGTTTGCGTATGATGGTAGAACGCACCCAAATACTGGCAGCAGATACCTTAAATATAGTAATAACAACGTTTTAATGTTCACTGCTTTACACCTATACCATTTCACAGTAACATAAAACCCACAGTGTCTTTCTACTATGCTACAATACACATCTTCATAATCTTAATTAATATTCCATATTAATTATTATTATTATCCTTCATAAGTATTGTAATTTAAACAAAGACATTCTTTATATTCATGTGCAAGTTAAAATAACTATTTCCACTCAACAGGAGCCACAACAAAGCGGCAGAAGAGCCGTATGCAGCTCTGACCACTGATCTAGAGCATGGTAGATCTGAATTTAATTACATGATGGCGTGTGACAATATTTCAGCCTCATTCTTTCAGCCGCAAAAATCACCGTATCACTCTATTCTCTTGTCCGATATTAATACAATACACTGCCATACGATCAACTTCTTGAGCCGTGTGTTGCTTTGCTCCCATTACTTCTGTGTATGCCCTGGGTGATTATGAATTTATGGGAGGAAACCTTCTCACTGCATTGAATGTTGTATTTTTTTATTTTCTCTCGAGTCAGTTTCACATCGCTGAGGCTGCAGCTAAAGGTATACCGCTAAAATATTACCATTGCCATAAGAATACATCTAAGAAACACATTAACTTACCGGAATACACTCGGAATCATTGTCTGATATTATCACTGATATTAGAAATATGTTCAGTCAGCATTTTTGCCCGGCTGCCCTTCCTGCATTTGGCATGCAAAATTATTGCTTAACTATTTGACTAATGATATATCTTTAAGTTTAAAGGACATGTGTGTGTTGGGAAACGTTTGACAATCTACCACACTGGAGAGGCTTCTCCTTGCCTGGCCAAACAATTCAGTCTCACAGAGGTTTTCTCTGGCCTCTTCCTGTGGTTTCTTTGGCGTATGTGATGCATTACTCAACAACAAGGTCCCTGCGTGTCGTGGCTCTCGCTTGTCTGTCGACTGTGAAGCCTTTCCATTGCTTTCTTACAGATTTTAAATCCAACACATTTGAGGAAAAATGGGTTGCCTTTTTTCACAATCCATTTGTTCTTTGTGTGAAAGTGCCCGTCAGTGTCAGAGAGAGAAGGCCGTCTCTTTTCAGGAGTTCTGCTGAAAAGATTAATACAACTTTAAGGTTGTTCTATTTGTAATTACAATTTGACCAAATAGGCATTTTTATTTAAGTTTTCATTTGAACAAATTCTCTGACGTTATAGATCCAAACAATTCATCATTTGACGCAGAAAACATAAAAAATGCAGATTGCAATATCCAATAGATATTTTGTATCTGTCTTTTGTACTACCAGCTGTCCAGAACCTCAAGATTTGTAATTAATGGTCACGTGGGGGAATGAGGAAAACGATTGAAACAATAAATAGACTATCAAATTAGTTGCTAATTAATTCTGTAGATTGACTAATTGATTAAATTGATTGAGAGTTTGAGCCTTCCTATGAATAGAAATATGATGCTTTCATTGGCTGCAGTGAAAATCCAGAGTATCTGAGAGAGAAAATAAGTTTCTGTGCATGTTCATTTGTATTGTCCTTCTAATAGAGAAGTTAAACATGCAGATGGCAGATATATATATATATATATATATATACATATATATATATACATACATACATACATACACACATACTGTATATAGATATGCGTTTCCATATAGTTAGCATGGTGTTGTAAGTGTGCGTGTGTGTTAATTTTTCATAGATAGTGAATATATAGTTGATCATAAATCAAACTGTAATAGGTTGCAAACTCCCTTAGCAGAACAAAAGAGAACAGGGTTCAGCCAGGTCCAGCAGAAGAAAATAATAAAGATGCAGTTGTGTAAATCCATCAGACTGCTTAGCGTTTTGCTGACTCATGCTCCGGGCCGCCGAAGGAGCAGCGCAGAACACTGGTCAACCAATCCGGCATTGCAAAAACACGACTTGCAATGGTTATGCATGGCCTCATATTTAGACTTTACATCTTAGTTGAGCATTATGCAGAATATGTCCCTGAATAAACATGTTGTATTCTGAAATATATCGTTTTCCACACCTGGTATTGACTGCCAACAAAACTGGTGAAATAAACAAAACAAAATATTGCTTTTATTTTAGCATCCTTCTCACAAAAAGAGAACATTCAGGTGGACTTTTCTCTTCTTCTTTTTCTTCTTCTGGAAACATTTTTCATCAGGCCGTTTAAGATAACACATGTTTTTTTATTAAACTACAAATCCCGTTCACACCCTCTCCAGAATGACACATGCCAGTTCCTTTTCTAATCTGACACCTGGCTGTCACTCGTCTGCGGCTTCAAACCCTCATCCTTTAGCAGACTCTCAGCCCTCTAACAACATCACCCGACTTCCTCTTTCTGCTCCCGTCAAAAGAATGAATAATAAGATTCAACACGATCATAACAAATGACTCGAAGCGGCTGACATGGCATGGAGTCACGATGAGCAACGTGTGACACATTGTGCCGTACCATTCCTTCAGCGGGCTTCAGTTACTCAGCTCCGTCTCCCGTTTCCCATCCCGACCTCGCTCCTCCATCTCTTCCCGCCACTAATGACATCATCCATAAATGGAGTTAGACATTCATGAGTGTGCTAAGTATGTGCGTGTATTGGCTATCTCGCTCTGTATGTGTGTGTGTGTGTGTGTTAAGTAATGTTTACACTGCAGCAGACAGATAAACCGTCTGACTCTCCGGTTCATTACAATGACAAACGGCTGTGTGTTGTGCGTCCACGTGAGTGTGCGAGTCCGACATGATGATTCCGTGGAAGTAAACTCATTAACGCACACTAATGTGGACGGCACACACATTTGTCACTGTGCATTTGTAAGTAGGTAAGTATGCTCTGTTTGTATCTGTGAACAATATTAACGCTGGTGCGCTAATATTAACAGGCGTGCACGCATTTGGATAATAAGACCTACCAAAATAGATGCACTAACCCCCCCCCCCACACACACACACACACACACACACACACACACACACACAGAGATGGTTCAATGACGTAATTCATTTGTTCAAAATGCTAATTGTGAGCAACACTATTTTAATGAAAATAAACAAAGCCAAGCAGAAAGAAACAAGGAATTGTCAAAAGCACAGGAGAATGTATAAGTCATATTTCTTTTCTTTCTCCACCCTATACATTTAAATTAAGCTGCCAATAACGCCTCAGAAATCGGAGGCTGATGTAGCAGGAGATGAGGCAACCCTCCATATTTTAATAAGTCCGTGGGCTCCATGGAAAGCCTCTCACTCACCACTGCATGCTCCGCTCACATGCTCTGACATTTCTTTTTTCTCTCTCTAGATCTGGGCACAAAAAGGACAGATTGCAGCTATCGTGTCGCTGGAGAAGTATTGATTCTTCCCTGGTACTGGGTTTGTATGTTGATTAGCGATGTCTGGCCAGACCCACAAGTGACAGCAGGGTCAGAGGGAATTGGTTGCCAGATTCTTGAAAAACTAATAAAACAGTCTTTTCTTCATTCATCAACCAGTAATGAGTCCAAATCAAAACACAAGGCATCCAAAAAGAATGGAGGGCCGGACAACAGAGGACAGGAAGCACTTCCACAAAGAGACAAACTCGCTTCCTCGAATGACAGCGTGTGTTTTTCAAGCTGCAGAAATGATAATTGAGCGGAGGAAAGCGGATTCAAAACACTCTCCCATTACTGACACTTCATCTCCGCTCACTGAACATAAATATAATGATATGTAATTATTGGGCATGTGGAAACAAAAGGTGGAGATTAAGACGCAATTCAAATGAATTGGGTGAGAATATAGGCTGAATGCAGCATGAGATGTTTTTGTAAGATGAAATACGTGTGTGTGTGTGTGTGTGTGTGTGGGGGGGGGGGGGGGGGTATTATTGTTAACCTAGTGAGGAAAAAGCATAGCACTGGTTAAACATGCAATACTGCATTGTTACTTCACATCTGATATTATTGTGTGTTATTATATAGTGTGCTCAGCCTGCGTCAGAGTGTGTGTTTATGATCGCGCGCCCCAACAAGCTTTGCTTTTACGTAAGTATGTTTGGTCTCCAATCCCCTGACAGCTGACCGCACATGGCCCTTGAATACAATTCTATTATGTTACTTTATGTTCTATGTATATCCTAATGTGCCAACCCAATAGCAAACACACACACACACACACACACACACACACACACACACACACACACACACACACACACACACACACACACACACACACACACACACACACACACACACACACAATGAGTAAACAGGCTTTGCTTCAAGTGATTTATTAGTGATGACAACATGGCTCCCAGTAGCTTCTCAAATGTCCCTTTCTGTCACTGGAACATTGTGTAGTGTAGCATGAAATGTGTATGTGTGTGTGTGTATACATGTGTGGGTTTGTGACGGTGCACATGTTTTTGCAGTGAGTCCTCGTGCTTGTTTTCCTCCTACGGGTTTCATTAAATATGAAAACATAATGATGTCGGCACTCATGGAACTGTTAATGACTTTTGCGTGAAAGCATCAGTTGCGTGTTTTGTGTGTGCCATCTGCGTATTTTAGCGGCGAAGAGCATATAAAATGTGACAACTGCGAGTTTACCGCTGGGTATCAGGATTCTCTCAAATTTAAATCAACATCTCCCAGCGTTTTTCTCTAATGTCTTTTTTTTCCTCTCACAGTCTCATTTGTAGCGCTGCTCTTGGCTCCCTCACCTCACTTCGCGCCCCCCTGGAGACTGTATTCCCTGCCTGCATTTCCCACTGTACTGTATGTAATAGATGTAGGATTTCTTAGACTATGAGGACAACTCACAGACCCCTGCACGGATTTTGATACTGACCCATAGTTGTCTTTTCCCACTGGCAGCTCTCCTCATAAGAAGTGCTTTCATAGTCCAGGGCCGGCATTTCATGGAATAGACGTGGGCCCGTGGGGATGATGCGATAGTTTGGGATTGCATTTTGTTGTCAAAGCTTTCTGAAGACCTGCGAAGCACATTTAATAAATAATAAAATACTACAGGTGGGTTGTTGACTACTATGAATGTATAATGCACTTATTAGATTACTTAGTATGGGTTAGCAGACTAAAATGCTGGGTACCACGTGTTATTATAGAGTGAATGGTGCCATGTGATATCATCCATTGGATTTTGGAATATACAAACAAAAAGGCCTCCGTCAAAAAAATAATGCAAAATTAGCTTTTTACTGTGTTCTGGTCAGTTAGATCTGGTCTGTTTACCCAAAACACAAATTACTATGGGGGGATATTATACATTTACTGTTAGTAGCTGCAACCCATTAAAACAAGTCAATGAGTATCAATTAAGTACTGTGTGACAGAAAACGTTTGTTTTAACATTAATTACAAGTTTGATCAGAACATTATATATCATAGAAAGACTAGCAAATATGTTAAAGTCTTAAAGACACACCCTATTGTTTGTATAGTCTATATCCTTGTAGAAATAAACCCACAAACTGGGTCAGCAGGCATTAATGAGTAATGCAGTGTAGCCTCCTCTGCAAAAACAAACCAAAAATCCCTTTTATTTCCATCCTGAATGGAAGCATTCCAAACAATTGGACTAAGACATTGTTTTTAGTCCCAAGTCAAGGCCTGAATATGGGTGATGCATCTCTGTGGGTTCCGAAGAGCCATTTAGATCAACTGATGATATACAATATTGACTAGTGCCGGTTCAAAGGGATCCGTCGTTTGTTGTAGCTGGTGTTCAAGATAACTTGTTAATGATCTTAAAATACTTATGAGCCTCTGGCCCGCATGGCCGCTCTGTGAGGCTGCACATGAGCTAAATGCTAATACTAGCATGTTTATGGGTGAAAAAGCATGCATTGGGCCCTCAGTTGTATTTTGCCTCCTGAATTAAAATAATTAATGCGACGCGCATGGTGGAGGTCGTAAACAGACTGTGTGGGCGTCTCCATGCACAATTTCTATTTAGGTTCACGTCTGTGCAATGTGCAAAACAGCTGGGTGAAGGTAAATCTTGATTGTGATTATTAGATACTCAGTCACATCACTTGTGTCATAGTTGGAAAAAGAGGCTATGATGCGCCCTGGTCTATCCAGTTAAAACCGACCAGTCTAATGTGTTAGAGGTCTATATGGTTGTCCTGTAGCAGCCTGGTGTTTTCAGTCAATTTAATAGAGGTAAAAACCGTTAACAGCCGTGCAAAAAGGCATTAAACGCACTTAATATAGTAATAGTATTACAGTAATATATCGAGTGATGTAACTAATGACTTTTGAAGTAATAAGTCATGAAATAGTATTACTTTTCAAAACAATAATAAAGTAAAGAGTTCCAGTCGGAACAATCTCATTTTGTTCAAGCACTTATTGGACAACAGGTGTGCGTGCTGTCTTCCCTCAGGTGAGCCTGCACACCTTGAACATTACCTGCATGTTTTTGTTTCATGCCCATTAGTAGGTCTGCCCTCTAGACTGTGAAAGTACACAATCCAATTGATGTAGCACATACAGTAAGTGGCCACCTTTGCAGTGGCCCCACCTGTTGCATTTTTTCATTTCAAAGAATCTAATAAATTCTTGACTATCGCTCTGCTCCAGTCATGTCCTGTGTCCCATCAATGATCAAAGAGTATTGCGCTACTGGCAGAGACTTTATTTCCTTTGAGATTTCTTTGATAATAGTGTTACTCATGATTTGACACCTGAGGACTAGTTCAATCCAAATGTATTTGAGGAGGTCAGGTAGGGGTCATTCTGAACTTTGCGGCTCTGTAACTATTTCAACTTTCCTTCATCCTTCTTCATACTATACCTTGCCACGCCATGTACTACACGCTTCCAGAGGTGTTTCTGGCCCTTTGCGTGGTTTCTTTTGTGCATGTGAGAGTTTTGCATTGATGGGCTGGGCTTTACTCAACAATGAGGTCACCGCATGTTTTGGCTTTGATAAAAAGCAGGATCGGTCTTCCTTGCAATATGTGACTTCAGACCATTCAAGGCTTTGGCAAAATAATAGCACAGCACCTACGGAGGGCTGTAATGAAGCCTGGAAGCATCTGTCTTGAGAGTGCAAGGTCTTGTTTTGTAGCAATTGAGTTGCTACATCTCTAGAGTTTAGTTGTTTTTTTCCCAACCCATTGGGTTTATTTCTGCAATGTGGCTGCTGTCATTATGTGTCTCCAAACTACTGTTTCTTTCTATTGTCCGAAATACAAAATTATGTTCATGTGTTCGCGCACTTATGCATCTACTGATTGCTAAATCACTTATCTTCTCTTCCAACTTTGTAATTAGGATGAGTAAACTCAATGTTGGTCAACTTTCCCTCTTTCGTAAAACGGTGTGGGTGCAGGGCAATTATGTGCTTGATTAGCACTCAACCGTAAATATACCAAAGGCTGATGCGGCCTTCTTTTATGCCATGAGAGACAGACAAATGATTAATAGGCTGATTTTATTGTTAGCTTTGAGGTGGAATGAAAGAAGGCCCAGAGTCTATATATACTTCTGTTTCTTTCCTGCTCCTGTGTGTATTAAAGTCAGATGAAGTATTTAGTGTCAAAAAACCCTTCATCTCTAAACGATGTTCTACTTGTAGGGGGATGATCCCGCCTGACAATTCGTGGTCCAACAACCATTTAACTTCCACTTGATGGTAAACCATTTTGACAAAGTGTATCTGGACATGCCAGTCACTATGCATTATTACTTTGCCTCTCTGTACCATTCATTTTAAACGGCCCCAGGTATTTTGGTTGCCACCTTTTTAAAATAACTGTAGTTAATTGGCTGCCTTTTGATCAGCGCTAATCTGACAGCTGATAACTGGATCCCAGGCTTCTTGCTTTTTTGTCAGTGAAAATACGTGGCAAAAACAGAAGTCCTGCTCCATGTTTATTTATTTTTCTTGCGATAAACTATTTTGGTAAGAAACCATTACTGTGACAGAACGTTTTGTGGGGGCAGGGGAAAGGTGTTCTCTGCTGAGAAATGGCAAAAGTCTTTCGGAGAATTGCAACAACATCAGCAGCACTGAGAGACAACCTCTTAGTGGGTTATCTGCTCTGGCAGCGCACTGGCCCAGATATGACACATCTCCTCAACGGAGCAAAGTCAGGTTAGTGACCTGATATTGTGTACAATGTTGTACAGAACTCTTCCTAGCACAGCACGCTGTGTGCCATTTTTACACAACAAATGACATATTTTTCTGAACACTGGCTCCATCAAATCCCTGAGCTTTCGCCTGTATTTCAATTGAATCAATTCCAAGTAATGACATGTGGTTCCATTGGGCCATTAAGATTACATTACATTACGTAATGATATCAGATATGTAAGATGATATCAGAACACAAACTGACTGTATTCAATAAGGAATGTAACCACCAGCATAGACGATAACGGATCCATACGCACATTAAATTCATATTAGATCGAGCCATTTCTTGAGCCCAATTTAATTTTAAGAAATTGCAACTGCTCGCTCACGATCAATATTGTGGGTTTGTGTGTGCTGGCTAATGATTTATAATCCATACTGTCTGTATGGGTGTATACATTGCAAATTGGATAGTTTATAAATGTTTGGATGTATTTATGTATAATTATATTATACGCCTGTCACATCCACTCTTTCGTTAAGGGTGTTCACGGCCCTCAGGATGTTTTAAACTGGATATCTACTCACTTGTCTTTGGTCTCAGACTTTGTTTTAATCTCTGGGTCTTAAACACAAAGAGAGCCGCTACACAAGGGTAATAACGAGCGGAGTGAAGCGCCATGCAGTTCATCAGCTGGCCTGATTTTGCTTTCCTGATCCTTATGCTGATCTACAAAGAGCATATATACAGGTCATATTGGATGTACCATGTGACCTCCAACAGGGTTTAAAGCTGAAGGTAATGCATTTCTATGCTTTCATGCAAACATGTGCCGGTTTCCTTTGACAAGAGTTTTAGTCACTGACTTTGTGTTTATTTTGGAGACCCCTGTGGACCAAAGCGGTGGTGTTTTTCCACGAGCACCACCGCTTCGTGTCGTCAACATCTCGTTCTGGCTAATGAATTTTATTTACTCCAGTGGTTGCATTTTCTACTGCGAGGAAACGGCTAGTAAATGAATAAATAAATAACCTGATTAACAAACATACAACATATAGCAGGTTATTTGTGTGGCTATTGCATTAAACTCGGCTATTATGCCCACAACAGTGAACGGGAAGGAGGGGTGGGGAGAAGGTGGATGGTCACTATTGCACAGTTTCTGTAAGATTGAGTGTCAATCGGGTCTTTTATTTCTCTTCTTTTTCTGGAGGAATAGTGCCGGCAGGGCCATGGGGGATGCGGCACCTTTCTTCAAAGTTTCAGCGTCTGCACAAAAAAGTCATAAGGCTCTGAAAAAGATGATGACGATCAGAAGAAATTCTATAAGGACACTTAGCTCAGGTGTCGATGATAAGTTTAAAAGGCAACGTTATGAATAAAGCTTCAAACTTTGGTATAGTATGGTACTTGGTACAGCGGAGTTCCAAAAGGGAAAAGTTCATGGATGTATGGAAAAAAGGCAGTAGGTGTTAAAATTACCCACCAAGGTTGACTAGTTGTCACTGTGCCTTTTGGAGTTTTTTGGAAGTTAGTTATGCCGAGTTTCAATGCTGTTCCTAAGCAACACTGCCTCCACACTCAAAGACGTCTTCTTTACAAGTTCTGTGGATGTAATGGAAAAGCAACATAATGGAAAAGTTGTTTTAGTGGGTTCTTGTTTTGAAATATTAAAGAACCTTTGTGTTCATGCTCCACTAGAATTCAAAGAAAATCTACTTTTCTTCCACAGCACCTTCATTCTACAGGGACAAGTTTTACTGGAAAAAACTACAAAACAAACATTTCAGATAAAAGCAGTAAAAAAACAATAACTTGTTGGAGTAACTTGTAAAAGTATTGTATTTGGAAGTGTATACTTCATCAATTAATATTGAATTATCATAATCAAATCAAATTCATCCATCATACCTCACGTTTGAGATAAGTGCATAAAACAGAAGAATCATGTGTATCTGGAAAAATACTAAATGCTTTTTTTTGTTTTACCCCTTCAGCACCATTAACCACCCAGTTCTACTATCCGACATCAGCCCGGGTGGTTTCTAGTGATAAGTGGCTGCTGATTTGTATCGAGGGTATCCTGTTATCAGGGACAGAGACAGAAACACATTTGTAGTACTGATTATAACTATCCAGCAAGAGTGTATTCTAGATTTTCCCAAAATAAAAGTCAACCTATCATTTATGTCAATAAGGCTCCAAACAACTTTGGGTTTTTCATGCTGGAGATATGGAAGAAATGGTCTAAACATGCTGCTGTGTGTAAAGACAAACACATTTACTCCAGGTCTGTGCTTGTACTTTGGGTTTCTACCCGAACATGTTTACAAGCTTTAATGTTCAGAGGGCAACATGTTGACCCGTTGACAGACTGTGAAGGCCAAATCTGTTTATGGAGATTAGGATATCCATCATTGAAATGATGAAGTGGTTAGTTTTGTTCAAGTTTTACAGTTCCATTAAGTTACACAGTGAACAAAAGCAGAATCTGTGAAAATGGGTAGAAGTTGAGGTATGTGTTGTTAAATTCCATAAGGCCAAAGAGCTCACTGTCATGTAACCAAACCATTTTGATAAATTGAAAAAAACTCTTATATGTGTTGACTTTCAGCAAAGTAGAACACAGCATTTTTTGATTGTTAAATTTCTCATCATCACTTTTTTACTAATTTTCACAGAATAAAAATCAGTTTTTTTGTCTCGCAAGTTTATCCTCACTTCAGATGCTCAACTGTGAACACACAGCTGAAATCCCATAACTTGTACTCGACTCATATTGATCCCGTGGCAAACCCGCTAGTTTTGCCCACTCACTCGCACGCACGGACACTCATTGAGTGACTGAGGAAGCTATCATTTGTGGCCTCGGATCAATGTTATATATTACACAGACAACCAACACTTACCATCAAGCCAAAAAGCTTGAGCAGAATATAGAACACGAAGAGGAGGTTGCAAACTGTGATGACTTTAGACTTGACGAAAAAAAGACGTCAAACGTGACTTTAAAACATCATTACTTTACTTGGACTTAGAAATGACCGTTTCATAAGCTGAAATATGAAAAATGATGTTGTAAACAGTGCAACCAAATGAATTATTTACATCCCTGACAACTGATCCGACAACGGTCAATGACTCAGTGCAAGCAGGAGGGAGTGGTGTGTTTGCAGTGTACAATCACAACATCTGGAAACTGAAACATTCAGGCAGTTTAAATGACACACTTCCCAAAGTTACTCGCCAAAAAAGCAAAATGAACGTTTGTCCTTTCGGCCAATGGGCTCTCTAGAACCTGCTGTTTTCAAACTGTTGTGCGGTAAAGGAAGCATTTGTTCGTAACATCTCTGATCTCACAAGTGGTTTGAAGGTGAGAGAGGACGACAGTGGGACAGTGATTGAAAGGGGAAAGTCACCGACTGGTTGAAAGTGAAAGAACTGCAATCAAACAAAAGATGTCTGAATTACATCCTTACGTGATTCATCCTTGATTGCTGGGCGTGCGAGTGCGCCCGGGCAGAGGAAAGAGCGTGGGTGGAGGACCGGATAGATTCATGAGACTGCTGTGGATAAAAGCCTGACGTGAATTGGGGCCATTGTTGATGCTTCATGTTATCTACCAGCCACCGAGCTCACAGCAAACCCCTGACTGTCTACAATCGACTGCCTTTGATTTACATCCGGACCGCACGACCGAACAGGCTGCTGATAGATGGGATATCGCACACGTTAACGGCCGGAATTCACGCCTTTTTTATTTTGCTGCAACACGCAGGGTATTTTTTGAAAACGAGTACATCTTGGATAGAGAGCAGAGTGAGAGACAATTGAAATGAAGTGATGATTCAGACAGAGGCTTGCAGGAATTGTCAGTGAAGCAAGCTGAGATTGAATAAATGCTCGTCTCTTCAGTGAATCATGTAAATCGCACAAGCTCTGTGGCAACATTCTGATCTGAACCGTAAATAGATCAAACGTATTGTCCTGGCTGAGCCGTGGCTTTCAGTCACAATTTAATTTTATTATAGTGATTCTGCTGCAACTATATTACATTTGATCGTATTCTTAGAAACAAAGATAAGCCGACTGGTCGAATTCATATGAGCTAGATGTATGTATCATTATTGTACTTGTGTCTATTCTTATTATTGACCGACAAAGACACGTTATAAAGCCTTCATAAAGCGATCAGACGTGTTTTACAGCTGCTGGGAATGAGGACTGATCCAAAAAATCAAAAGGCGGAACCCACGTTTGCCCAGTGGGAGCCGATTGCTGCCAAATTATTTCACACAGTATAATCAAGCATCTGTGGGTCTTAGTTATTAATGTGTTAAAATAATGCAATTAAAAAGCCCAAAAATGTTAAACTAGACCATCGTCTGACATAAACACATAGTGTTAGCCAGAATTTGCCCGAGCTCAGATGGAGACCACTTATTCTGCAATCAATCCCGTTCTCCTGCACGCAGGTTTACTCAGTGGTTCATTTGTGGTGACATGAGAGAGCGCCATATGAACATCAGTTCTCACACACACAGACACAATTATTATAATTATAATATAGGCAGGTTTTGTGATAGACTTGGAATTGAACTGGATGTATAGCAATCCTTTCTCCCTCTCGGTGTGCCTTTTGAATCTGGCTTCTCTCGTCAGGATTCCCTTCATTCCTTCTTTAATTTAATTACTTCCCATCTCTCACTTTTCCTTTCCTTTCATCCTCTCTTCCCTCTAGACTGCATACCCACGTGATGCTATTAACCTCTAATTGAGGCTGATTGAGGGGAGGAGACACCCATTGTTTTTTTAAATAGTCTATCATTTGAATATCATATCTTTGATTTGGAAATAGGAGGCTGCTTTAATTATCATCTTCCTCTAATCCTCTTCTCTCTGGGTTTCCTTGGTGTACAAAGGTGTCTTCTTCCAATAAAGAAATACTCTCTTGCTCAGATATAACGGAGGCTATTGCAACATATACGCTCGCCTCTTTAGGAGCCACCATCCTTGATTCGAATGAACAAGATTTATGGTAAAGGAAGGTTTAAATATGAATTCACACTTCTTCCAAGTCAAGAGTACGAGTATGTGGCCAATAGAAAAGCTGCGCAAATGTGGAATTAACATTATGCTCAATTGGAAGCATTTCATGTTTTATTTCATATGTAATAATCAGGGCCATCTCAAATTAAAGCCAGTAAAGCAGATTTCTTACTATATTAAATGACTGTCTGGTCTGTGACAAGTATGAGAACCCACGTCCCAGAAAAAGAAGGTAACATCCTCAAAAATTGATGGTCCATATAGGAAATATGGCAATAATGATCGTTCTTGTAATGCAATGTGAGGCTTATGGGCCCTAGTATTAGTATTATGAATTGGGAACATAATTCAAATGTTATCAGTTCTAACATGACTGTTGGATGTGTGCTTTAGAAAGACAAACTCTTTGCTTTATTAATATTTCTGCCAGGAGATGTTGTATTCAGTTGTGTGCTTTCATCTTCGTGCCTCTTACATTACATTTAGCTGATTTTAGCAATTCGAGTTAGGTGTCTTGCTCAAAGACACATTGACATGGACTAGCGGGGCCGGGGTTCAAACCACCGATCCTCTGATTGATGGAAGGACCTGCTAACCACTGAGCCAAAGTCTGTATTTCTGTCCATGTAAAGGCGTAGGTTTGCATAATGTCCATAGGGACTAGTCACGACCAAAGTTTGGGAAAGACACAATTGTCCCCACCAAAATGTTGTTGCTTTAAATGGCAAAAGAAATGGCAAAATAATTTTGTACAATATATTTGCAAACTCACTCGTATTATTATCTATACTATGTTCGTCGCCCAGAATTTCCAAGTTTTCCATTGTGCCCTCGAGCCTGCGAGACAAGATGCTGTCATTTAATTGGTTAAAGCGGACGTGGACGAGTGAGACATGACTGGCAGAAAGAGAGCTAGCAGTAGTCTGACACGGTAAGCTACTAAATATGCCAGAAATAATAAAGGGTCATCTAAGTATTTTGTTTGGTCTCAGCATTGATATTGTTGACCCTTGTGTGCTTTGTAGATAGGGAAATGCCACCAAAAAAGAAAAAAAGATATCCAAAGTTTTTCCACCACCCAGAGGGTAAGTAGCTATCAAGAAGCCCAGGTCGTTGTTAGCTAGTAGTAGTAGGCTAACTACCCACACAGTGCAAACATGTATTATTTTGAAATGCATTCAGGAAACTCAGAAGTCCAGTGCAGATGTAGAGCAGGTTGAGGAAGCAGCAGCTGGACCATCAGGGCTTCAGGTGAGCTGTTAAATTGATTCTGTGTTGAGGTGAATTTCAGTGCGTTAAAAAGGTTAAAAACCTGGCTGAGGTCAACCATGTCCCACAGCGGCTGAATAATGTCTCTGTATGCCATGTGCATCAAGCTGCTCTGGGCAAGATTGATTTTAAAGATGTAAGCCAACAGTTCATCTCTGTGAATGATGGACGGAGGTATCTTTTTGGTGTATTGAAATAAGACATCAGAAGAAAAGAAAAGTAGCTAATCATCGCATAAGGGAGGAAAGCACTTTATTGATGGCCTATTAAGTGCTGGAGAATAGATATTTTTTAATTTCTTTTGTCTTTTTTCACTGCACAACTGGGAAAGGTGTTTTATATACATTTGGATATAAAATATACTTGTTACTTTATATTAGCATTTTAGCAGAACGTTTTATATTCATTTATTTAATTATTATTATTATGTATTTGGTGCAGAATACTGTTTTGTTTTATTACTGTTATCATGTTTAAATCAGTTTCAAGTTACACAAATGTAAATATATTTTATATGGCGGGGAGGCCAAACCCACGCCCTTGTGTCCATGGCTAATCTTGCAAACGACTGGACCCATCATATTTGTTTTACTTTTTTACAATGTATGCATGAGGACCCCTTGTTGTTGTGTACAGCCATTGACTGCCGACTCCCCACTACCTTTAACAGGGCAGTTGGATCGTGAGCGTGAGTAACCGATATGCTTGTGGTCTAGATGGAGGTCAACTGTGTAAACGCTGTGTCAACCATAGTTGCTAATCTATGATTGGACAATGACTGCATAACACATGCTACTTGCCAAACATTGAAGTTACTCCTATAAACCTTTTCATGTCGCTCATCATGACGTTCATCAGCAGACCCCATTACATTCTGTCATTCCATATGGGAGTGTTTTGTAATGAACTACATAACTGCGTATAGTGTGCATGGTGTAGCGTGGGGCACAATGATAATGGCTACTGAATGAAATTGTCATTAAATTAAAGTAGTGCTCATTTTGGATTGGACCTCCTGGAACTCTCTTAATTGACACTGGATGTTCCCTGAACCACATTCTCTTTTAAATCGCACATATGAAATGAGAGCAGTTTTTTTTACAGCAACCCAGCTCTCCCGAAACTTAGACTTACTAAAAGAATGGAACAGGGATCCCGTGTAGAATAAATTGTGTTGGCCTTTGTCCTTTGCCAAAAACATCCTGATGATTTTATAATGTGGCTGTGTTTATTATGGAATCTGCTTTACAGCTGCTGTGTCTGTAGGCATTTTAACAACCTGCTGATTTTAGTAATGAGTTCATCTGGCCTAACAGGTTCAAGCCCACGAGCCCTACATACTTTGAAGCGAGAGAAAAAAAACATTTTCATTTCATTTTTTTAAACACTTTTTTTTGTTTTTATACTTGGATTGCAATTTTTCCTTTTCACTATAATGCAACAAAAAAAAGAGGGGTACATGGAGAGTAAACTATGAGTTGCTTTAATTGTGTTGTGTGAGTTGTTTTACTATTGGGTTTTCTACTTTTGTTTGATAACTGTTGCCATCCAAAATCTTTCCTAGAAATGTGCATTTTTAGGGAAACACTTACGAGCTCAATAAAGTGTGATTAAGTGAAAGAACAAGAGAGACATTTTGGGAAGTACGCTATTTATTTTCATGCAGAAATAGATGGGAAGATTAGTACCACTATGTTGTTTCAAAGCGGGAACCTGGAGGCGATTAACTGAGCCAAGTCTTGTCGTCAATGTGAGGCAGACTCCAGAAAGACCCTGTGCAAAGACAAACTTAAGGGATGACCAAAGTGATGAAGATTCTTCTCGAGGGCAACATGAATGCGTGCAGAAGTCTGATAGTTGTTGGATCACCATAGGGAACCGCATGGTGGCGCTAGAGGAAAAAGTCAGAGGATCACCAAAGTCATTGACCCTCTGGACACCATGAATATGTGTGCCAAATGTTGTGCCAAGCCATGTCGCAAATGTTGAGATATTTCACTGGTAAAGAACTTTGACCACTATTGACATCTCTCGAGCAGGTTGCTAGTGTAAGAGTCAAATTGTATGTTGTAAACTTAATGTATTAGTTATGACCACTAGTCTGCGCTGTTCGGGCGTCTGGAGGTGAGAGGGTAAAGTGAGGGGGAAAGAAGAAGAGAGGAGACCGTGGCAGTGCGGTGGGAGTGTTTAGGGGAATTAAAGTTATGAGGAAAACCCTGATACACCCCACCGCACGGCTCAAAATGAGGTTCAATTGAACAACTGTTCAAAAATGTAAACTTACTCATCAGAGTTGAATGGAAAGAGAGTATTGCATAAATGAAATGTTACCCCACAGCTGTAACAATGAAGAACAGGTCTCTTTTTGAATACCAGGCACAGAATGAAGCTGACCTTTATTACATCTTACAGAGAAAACCCTAGCAGCAAAAGAAGGAGCCAAGGAGGAGATAAATGAGCCACACCTGTGAGCTGGGGGGATGGGCTGACAATCAACTAACAAATGCAGCATTGAGAAGATCAGAGAGAATTGTTGAAGGAGAAGAGAAGTACTTAATATTCAGGTTCTGGACACCTAAAGCCAGAACATTTACTCTTACTCAAAATACTCAACACAACTTTTCTCTGAATCACAGGATAATGATCATGAAACTTATTAACGCACATGAACTTATTTGCTGTGCTGCTCAGTTACAGTCTATCTTTTATATAAATAGTGTGTGGGAAATGTGACTTTTGTGTAAACTCAAACTTATGCATGAGCAGTTTACGACAAAGATAGGAAGTGGAAGTGACAGTGAGAGGAGGAGGAGGAGGAGACTGATGCAGAGATATCTTTAGCTTGGACAGACTGCACTCACTTTCACTTGTCTCCTCCATCCTGAATCTGTTTCCCTCTGGTTTTCTCCCGAGAGCTGACAAGTGGAAACAAAGAGACAGACGCTGACAGCAGCACAGCAGGGGGCCCGGGTACGAGACCACGCAGTGGCTTTATGGGGATTGAAGCCCTTTTAGCATGTCACACTGGAACAGCTCAACTTTTTCAGAGATTATTGTGTATGGTAGTTTTTCTTATTGAACCGAAATCAAGTTAATCAACACAAACTTAAAAAATCATCTCTGGCCACATTTGCAAACTTCCTCACTTGTTCCGACAAAAATTTGGCAGAACCATAAGATACTAGTACATTACTTGCAGAAGCAACTTGAAGGAACCTTGAAGTAGCTTGGCTCTAGACTTGGAGGTGATCTGTATACTTGTCTGCAGTGCACGCTGGTGGTCATGGCCTGCTGAAGAACAGAACCACATCGTCTGCATACAGCAGAGATAACAACTTGAGGTCCTCCTCAAGAGATCCTTATTGAGTGATGTAATATGAAATAGTTTTTCAAGTACCTCATGACCAGTGCAAAGCATTTTTGGTGGAAAAAAAGATGTAATACACAGCACTTTGTCATCAGGGTCTGATTTAATATAGAATATATCAAATTCAGTTTGTGAACTTAAGTTTTATTTTATTGAATATTTATTAAATTATTTTTTTAAGGATTTTTAAATGGATGCTAATTTTAAATATATATATTTTTTAAATGTTACGTACCCCCTGGAGTGCCTCCACGTACCCCCATTTGAGAACCACTGGTCTAATACTCCAACAAGTCAAATACTGTAAGTGATTAACTTTCTCCCAAAAAAATGAAATGGAACATTTCATTTAAGTTTAGTTTATTTTGACTAATTGTACGTCATTCCATAATGCGGCACAAAACAAACACTGACCCAGTTTTTTTAAATATCTGAAATAAAGACATTGTAAAAGGGTATCAACATATGCTACACATATTCATACAGTTCAATCACTCCTGTTTGTAATAAAAAATGTAGATTTTGCTGCTGTATTGTTTTTCTAAAACTTCCACTTCCTCTGTTCGCCCAGGCGGGTCACGCACAGAACCAGAGTGATCTCCGTTCCCTCTCCCCCAGACACTGACATTCGATAGCAACATCTCACACTATTGCCACCCGGCAGCTCAAAAGTAGCACAGCTGTGTGACCTTTTGTGGAACTAAACACTCATCGAGAACGTCTTTACAATAAAAAGTCGACAGCAGCTCAACTGTTCAAACACGAGAGGGATGGGTTGAGAGAAAAAGAGGGAGACATTTCAAAAGGGATTCAGTAGAGTTGGTAAATTAATGGATTTTGGTAGCTCAGTGGGACCAGTAGGACTGCAACAGCAGAGGCCCATGTTGTAATGAAAAGTAACACCAAAGCATACACTGACCTTAATTATATATAGTGCATGTGCTAGGATACACAATTGGGGCCTGTGTGTCCTTGTGTTTTGAAACTATGATTGTCATAGGGGTTCATATTGGAACAGCAGTTTGAAGCCTTTTTGTTTTATTGATTTAGACTGAAAATAAAAATCATCACATGCGGTCTCTCTCTCTCTCTCTCTCTCTCTCTGTGTTAGACAGTGGGGGGATGAAAAGTATTAAATAAAGTGTCTGAGTCTTAGAGAAAACATGAGTAATTCTGAACCTCCAAGTCTCATCTGTGTGACGAATGCTTGCCGTCAGCTATTTGGCTGTTCGTTTTCAAAAGTAGGGAAACTATTTACTTTCTGAAAGCTTATATTTGTGGCATTTCTGTTTCACACAGCAATTCAAAATAGTTGGGAGTGACAAGAAAGGCGAGGATACTTAATGTGACAAAGGCTGTGAGCAACGCTTGAAGCCTCCATCTTGTATGTGGTCATGTAATGCCTGACTTTGGATTATATATAAAATTGTATTATAGTACCAAAATGTACTCTGTAATGTATCACAAGCAAGTCTCAGACCACAACGCAAGGTGTAGTGTTTAACATGATTTGGCAAGAATCTTAGTTAGCGGTTATCTGTAGCGACTACCGTTGACACAAAAACACAAACGGCTAATGTTAACAATGTGTTTTCTCATTTGCTCTGAGCAATGGTGGGTTATTTCATAAGAGACATCTCATTATTTTGTTTGTGTCTGAGCTCCTCTAACTGCTTTGAGGTTGGTGGAGCTCAGCTGGGAAAAGGCGATGGTGTCTACTTCACTACACCAATCAGATGATGGATGTTTACAATAAACCCATTAGTAGAAGGATAGATATGGATAAGTTGAGCGGTACGGTATATGGATCTCCTTCGCGAATCGCCACCTTAACGCGGTGAAGGAGTTTGAGTGGCTCAATGATCCTGGGAGCTATGTTGTCCGGGGCATCTGCCCCTGGTAGGGTCTCCCAAGGCAAACAGGTCTCGGGGGAGAGCCCAGACTAAGAGCGGTTCAAAAAACCCTGATGAATAGCAGCACACGGAATGTAGCTACCTCGCCCGGACCAGGGAAACCGGGGCACCCTCCCGGAGCCAGACCCGGGAGGCGAGCTCGTCGGCGAGCGTCTGGTGGCCGGGCTTTCGCCCATGGGGCCCGGTCGGGCTCAGCCCGAAGAAACATCATGGTGCAGCCACCCTGTGGACCCACCACCCGCAGGGACAGACATCGGGGTCGGGTGCTATGTAGACCGGGCGGCGGGCCGGGCAGGGGGCCTGGGCGAGCCGATCGCCGGCGACATAGACTAGCTCTAGGGACGTGGAACGTCACCTCGCTAGCGGGGAAGGTGCCGGAGCTGGTGGGGGAGGTGGAGCGATACCAGCTAGATATAGTTGGGCTCACCTCCACGCACAGCGCTGGCTCTGGAACCAAACTCCTGGAGAAGGGTTGGACTTTGTTCTTTTCTGGAGTCGCCCAGGTTGTGAGGCGCCGGGCGGGAGTGGGGATACTCACGAGTCCCCGGCTGAGCGCCGCCGTGTTGGAGTTTTCCCCGGAGAACGAGAGGGTCGCCTCCCTGCGCCTACAAGTTGTGGGGAGTAAGGCTCTGACTGTTGTTTGTGCTTATGCACCAAACGGCATTTCGGAGTATCCGGCCTTCTTGGAGTTGGTGGGAGGGGTCCTGGAAAGGGCGCCGCCTGCCGACTCCATAGTTCTCCTGGGAGACTTCAACGCTCACGTGGGCAACGACAGAGAAACCTGGCGGGGAGTGATTGGGAAGAACGGCTTGCCTGATCTGAACCCGAGCGGTGTTTCGTTGTTGGACTTCTGTGCTAGCCACAGTTTGTCCATAACAAACACCATGTTTGAACATAAGGTGGTTCATAAGTGTACCTGGTACCAGAACACCTTAGGCCGGAGATCAATGATCGACTTCGTAATCGTATCATCTGATCTGCGGCCGTATGTTTTGGACACTCGGGTGAAGAGAGGAGCAGAGCTGTCAACTGATCACCACCTGGTGGTGAGTTGGATCAGATGGCGGGGGAGTCGGCCAGAAAGACCTGGCAAGCCCAAACGTGTAGTGAGGGTGAACTGGGAACGTCTGGCGGAGGATCCTGTCTGGGAGGTCTTCAACTCCCACCTCCGGAAGGACTTCTCACACATCCCGAGGGAGGTTGGGGACATGGAATCCGAGTGGATCATGTTCAAGGCCTCTATTGTGGACGCGGCCGCTAGGAGCTGTGGTCAGAAGGTCATCGGTGCCTGTCGTGGCGGCAACCCGAGAACCCGGTGGTGGACACCAGGGGTGAGGGAAGCTGTCAAGCTGAAGAAGGAGGCCTTTTGGGCCTGGTTGGCCCAGGGGTCTCCTGAAGCAGCTGACAGGTACAGGCAGGCCAGAAGGGCTGCAGCTGCGGTGGTCACGGATGCTAAAACTCGGGCATGGGAGGAGTTCGGGGAGGCCATGGAGAAGGACTTTCGGTTGGCCTCAAGGAGGTTCTGGCAAACCATCCGACGACTCAGGAAGGGAAAGCAGGGCCTTCCCCAGGCTGTTATCAGCGGGGGAGGGGGGCTGCTGACCCAGACAGAAGATATCGTCGGGCGGTGGAAAGAGCACTTTGAGGAACTCCTAAACCCGGTCAACATGTCCCCTGAACAGGGGGCAGCGCCTGAAGACTTGGGGATGGATGAACCTATCTCCCTGGCAGAGGCCACTAAGGTAGTCAAAAAGCTCCTTGGTGGCAAGGCACCGGGGGTGGATGAAATCCGCCCTGAGATGCTGAAGGCGCTGGACTTTGTTGGGCTGTCTTGGCTGACACGCCTCTTCAATGTCGCATGGGGGTCGGGCACAGTGCCCATGGACTGGCAGACCGGGGTGGTGGTTCCCATCTTCAAGAAGGGGGACCGGAGAGTGTGCTCGAACTATCGGGGTATCACACTACTCAGCCTCCCGGGAAAAGCTTATGCCAGGGTGCTGGAACGGAGGCTCCGACCGTTTGTCGAACCTCGGATTCAAGAAGAACAGTGCGGGTTTCGTCCTGGTCGTGGAACAGTGGACCAGCTCTTTACCCTTGCAAGGATACTGGAGGGGTCCTGGGAGTTTGCCCAACCAGTCTACATGTGCTTTGTGGACTTGGAGAAGGCCTTCGACCGGGTCCCTCGGGGAGTATGGTGTGCCGGACCCGTTGCAACGGGCCATCCGGTCTCTGTACGCCTGCAGTAGGAGCTGTGTTCGTATCCTCGGCAGTAAGTCAGATATGTTCCCGGTGGGTGTTGGCCTCCGCCAGGGCTGCCCTTTATCACCGGTCCTGTTCGTGACTTTCACGGACAGGATATCTAGGCGCAGCCGTGGGGCGGAGAATGTCAGGTTTGGGGATCTCAGGATAGCCTCTCTGCTGTTTGCAGATGATGTGGTCCTGTTTGCCTCCTCGGACCATGACCTCCAGCATTCACTGGGGCGTTTTGCAGCTGAGTGTGAAGCGGCGGGGATGAGAGTCAGCACCACGAAATCTGAGGCCATGGTGCTCTGCCGGAAACCGGTGGATTGCTCCCTCCGGGTGGGGACAGAGTGCCTACCACAAGCGAAGGAGTTCAAGTATCTCGGGGTCTTGTTCACGAGTGAGGGTAAAATGGAGCGGGAGATTGACAGGCGTATCGGTGCGGCTGCAGCAGTAAAGCAGGCGTTGCACCGGGCCGTCTTGGTGAAGAAGGAGCTGAGCCGGAAGGCGAAGCTCTCAATTTACTGGTCGGTCTACGTCCCAACCCTCACCTATGGTCACGAGCTTTGGATCGTGTCCGAAAGAACGAGGTCGCGGATACAAGCGGCCGATATGAGTTTCCTCCGTAGAGTGGCCGGGCTCAGCCTTAGAGATAGGGTAAGGAGCTCGGACATCAGGAGGGAGCTTGAAGTCGAGCCGCTACTCCTTCGTGTCGAAAGGAGTCAGCTGAGGTGGTTCGGGCATCTAATTAGGATGCCTCCAGGACGCCTCCCTTTAGAGGTTTTCCAGGCACGTCCAACTGGTAGGAGGCCCCGGGGAAGACCCAGGACACGCTGGAGGGATTATATCTCCCAGCTGGCCTGGGAACGCCTCGGGATCCCCCAGAATGAGCTGGTAGATGTTGCGGGTGAGAGAGAAGTCTGGGTCAGCCTGCTTGACCTGCTGCCTCCGCGACCCGACCCCGGATAAGCGGTGGAAAATGGATGGATGGATGGAAGTTGAGCGGTGTGTGTGTGTGTGTGTGTGTATATATATATATATATTACAACTGAGATCTAAGGCTGACTATAGTGCTATGATATAAAACCTATAATCCATCCATCCATTTGCACCCGCTTATCCGGGATCAGGTTGCGGTGGTTGTGGTCCAGCAGGCTGACCCAGGCCTCTCTCTCACCGGCAACATCTACCAGCTCATTCTGGGGGATCCCGAGGCCTTCCCAGGCCAGCTGGGAGATATAATCCCTCCAGCGTGTCCTGGGTCTTCCCCGGGGCCTCCTACCTGTGGAAACCTATAATAGAACGGACATAAATTCACGTAAAGTAGATATTGCTGAAAGCAGCACAGTAAATAGTACATACCATTTCTAGGAGTAAGGGTGGCCAGAAAGGTGCCGGTTTCAATAGATACATATTTAATTGAGAAATGCCATGTTTCTTCTGTCTTTAAGAGGTTTATCCAAATGTGAAATCACATCCATATTCAATAGTTATTGAATTAGTTGTCTAGTTTGTCAAAGAGTCCCCTCATTGTTCTATTCTCTTCTTTACCTCAACTGAATCCAGATATTGCAGTCATTTGTATACAACCGCATTATTGATTTTATTCATTGCATTTGTCTACAACGACAGCGAGCACAACCAACACAAATGACTGTGGCTCAGTGATAGAGCGGCTCGTCCTTTAATCAGAAGATCCCCAGAAGTAACAGAAGAATCCCCACAGCAGCGGGATCACGTGAGGGGGAAGAAAGGATGGTAAAGGAAGGGAGAGTGGAAAGTTTTGTGATTTTCGCCCTCTAGGCTGCAGGGCAGAGGACAGACACTGACACCATGAATCAGACCGAGACGGAGAGATGGGGTTTGTGAGAGGGCAGAGAGGGAGATGAGTAAAGTGATGAAGGAAACGGAGATGGATGAATCCTGAGGAGGGATGGAAACGCAGAGTCTCTCAGGACTTTGGCGCTCATTTCTTTTTTTGCATTGCCACTCAACTAAATGTCTCACTATGCATCGGCATAGGATGTAGAGGAAGAGGCTTGACAATCAGGGAGGTATGGATGGGGAGAACAGTGAAGTATCAGAGAGAAAGTAGTTTAAATGGAGGTGAGAGAGGTAATAAACGGCGGGAAAGACATGGGTAAAGGGGTTCAGCAAGAAGGGAATAGGGTTTGAGTCGAGTGCTGCGGGGGGTGGAAGGAGAGGGGGAGGATAATGCAACATGTCTGTAATTCGGAAGATTTTTGGCAGCCGCCCATGACATCATGTACTGTGTGTTACAGCCTGGATGGTGACTCATACAGTGACAGAGAGGAGCTGCTAACTTTCTTCCACATTAAACTTTCTGACACACACCTGAGAAACAGACGTGCTTCACCTCTCAGCCCTGCGTACAAGAAATAAAACAAAATATTTCACTCAGTTCTGAAAATAGTTTATGATCAGGTGAAAAACGGTAAGTGAGACAGTGTTTTTAGTTTCCAGAAGTCAATGATTCTACAATTCGACATGGAGAGCTAATTTTTAAAATACTATGTATTTGAAGGTACCTTTTGCATAACCATGATTCTTCTCCAAAATCCTTAACATTGTCAATTGTTAAATAAAATACCCTTGTAGTCTTTTGAACAAGTAACAGGGTCTATATTGAGTTCCTATGCTGTACTTCCTGCCCACATAAACAAGTCCCTGTGCTGGGAGTAGTACAATCGCTCTGACCTCCCAGTGTACAGCTTCATTAGAGCACAGGACACAGACAAACAACGAACTTCCACCCAGAAGAATAATGTTCGTCTCCCCCCTGAAACCAAAAGACACCGAAGTTACATAACATTGTGTATGTTTTGTCGCGGAACTTCAGTGCGGAAAACTGTAGGACTTACGTTGATAAGAAAGCAGGACCTGTGTGAAACCAAAAGTCAACATTGACTTAATTAAAGTTGTGTACATACGTTACGGACATAACGGAACAATGTAACAATATGTAACTTCCAAGTGGTTTCCTGTTAACATGGAAGTTAATTTTGAAAAGACTGTGTGTAGTTTGACACGTAGGGCCACGGACCAAGCTGTTAAGAGAAACAGAGTGATAATGTGATGCAATATGGATGTTGAAAACAAAGTTGCATGGTTGGTTTAAACTGTTTATGTATTTCAAAGCAGTTGTGTACTATAAAGCAAACCTGAGTGTTCCTAGTTTATTTTGTGGCTCCTTAGTATATGGCACTACAAAAAGAAGTATAAACTATCGAATAATTTCAGCTCATCATATCCAGTAAAGTAGAAGATAAAGCGCCTCGTAATTATTTTGTGAATTGTGGGTTCCGCTTGGAGCTTTCAGCAAACCGAAAGCCAATTTAGTCCAAGGCTGGTTAAGTGGGGAGCAGCTAGAAATCAGGCCGCGGTCTCTGCTCATCTACCCTGTGGAGTTGAATGAAATGAAGAAGCAAAGGAAGGCAGGAACCGGCCCTCCCAGCTCGAACAAGTCTTGCGTCAGCAACCGCCCTGTATCTCTCCAGCCTCTGAGAGCAGAGGGGGAACTACATCCCAAAGCCACACTCGTGACACGTGAGTTGGATTTAGCTGCGTTGGTGAGAAAGAAAACAACATGGTACAATTATCAAATGTACAATTATCAACATGGAAACGGACGTTGAACCCGTAGCTGTGTTTTTGAGAAAGCTTGCTATCACCAGTCTCAAGCATGTACCTGGTTTTCTTGATTTTAAGGATCGTTAGAAAATCAAATCATATTTGTAAAAGAAAACTGAAAGTAATGGTCATTTAAGTATGGATTATTTTTTAAGACATGCAAAGGATAATGGCGCGGCGAAGACATAAACCCAAGCTATATTCAACTATCTCTCACAGCCCGCCCTGCATTGGAAAAGGATGCAGTTAGATCAAGAGCTGGTAGATCAATTGGGAAGTGTCAGGGAGAAGACAACACTGAAATTGTCAAAAATGAATTGTTTTATTGTTAAAATAAAAAAAAAACAGAAAAAGAATGACATTAAAGATGACTAAAACTAACAGGATAACTCCTGTTTGATGTAATATTCACAGTAATGTGTCTAATATGCATAATGCAAACTATGCAAACTATGTTACTTAGTCAGGCGTCGGCAGTTTAAAAGGAGTCACTCAAGTTAAATTGTTGGGAACAACTTGACTGCTGTACCAAACTATTTTTTTCTGTTTCATTTTTTCCGAGCCACGGGGAGATCTTTATTTCCACAGCTTTTCATGTAGATACCAGCATACTCAGCGGCCCAGTGCTACTTTTTGCCTGTCACTGTTTCTTTCTCTGAGGCTTAAAGGCAATATTTCACTTTGCTGGAACATTTTTCACTCCTCAGAACGCCTTGCTCTCTGTTGGAGGACTGCAGCCTCACTGAAGGCGTGGAGGGAGGGGGGTAGACGTTTGCTATCTTGTAACGTTGAAATTTAATAAGTTGACATTTTGCTCAGACACATTCAGCAGAGCCAAATAAGAGTGGGGACTGACAAACAGGTGGAGCAGGTTGGACTTTGATGCACATCTTAGCTGCCACCTTGTCAAAGACCATGTACCAGGGGTTCTCTGCTTCTGATCTGTGATTCTGACTTTTCCCCCCTTCATAGCACCATCAGTTCCCCAGTGAATTAAAGTATGGTAGATTGTTTCTTTTTTAAGAGCATGGTGTGTGGAGATCAATCTAAAGTTTCATGATCTCTTGCTATTAAAATGCATCCATTGCTGGTTTTATGCATTTTTTTGTCATTTAATAATAAAGATGCATATTGTGGTGGTTGTTTCCATAAGACACTTTGGGCTCAAGACAACATACCAATATTGCTACTAACCAGTGTTGTATTCAGCTGTGGAAGGATTCCTACACGGAATAATACAAGCTTTCGACAGCCAAACTTTTTCAGGTCATCAATAAATTTGAGTGGATAGACCCTCGTTACATCAACAACACCAAGCACGTTGTCTTTTCGACAAGGAAACAAAGTCTTGAATGCCAAAAAGTTTAAAATGCTGTCAGTTTCTCATCTCTAAATAGAGAAAGCACACAGCGCACCGCCACCCACAGCCTGTTAACCTTCTCACCCTGTTGACACCAGCGAAGAAGTGCCGTCAGGTATGTGAAGGCACTGTACTTCTATGTCGGTGTCCTTTTTCAGAGCTCCTTGTTAAACGAGAGTTAATCAAACAGCTAAATATCATATCTGATGCAGATATTATTGCATTTGTATTTATGGATGAAATACAATATATTTAAGATGAAGTGTTTTTAAGGAAGATGACTTTTTGATCTATAATCTCTTCATCTGTCATGTCGACATCGTTCTCTGCAAATGTAATGACGTCTACACTGTAAACTCAAGCAAAGCGTGTTTGAAAGCAATGAGTCCATCAACCTGGCCCCCTGGAGGCTTTGATAATCATGAGGAAAATTAAAATGAAGTACGAATGAAGAATGAATGTCTTCCATTATGGTCAGATCTTTACCAACTCTGTCACCCAGCCGGAAGACTTGAATAATGAATGAAGCTCCTACCACTGTGCCATGTGTGAAATGACGCTCAGCCCCTCGCTCCAACCCGAATGCAGATGAAACATGGAATAAAGCCTGTAATGGCAAACTGGTAGTAAACTAAGAGGTGAAACTCAACCCAAAGGAAAGGGTGTTCAGTGTTTTTAGAGATGTGCGCATGAATCATGCACATGTGTTTGCAATTGCCGTATGAGTTGGCCTGACCAGTTTTAAAGGAAAATTAATTTCACTGTCAAACTAAACAATGTGCAAATCGGCCTAAAGACGACCCCGCCCACCTCAGTGTAAAGCTGGTTGTTTGAAGCCAGGAAGTTCGCCCCCAACACCCAGGAAACACTGCATGCAGATGCATCTGCTGCAAAGTAGAGCAAAGCCATGTAGTCGAAAGCCACGCTAGCTGCTCTGTGAGGCCAACTTTGGTTACCTGACTGGATCACCATTTTTGATGACTTGGCTGGCTCCTCGTCGCGTAACAGATACACATGTAGACAGTTTCTCTTGAATGTTAAAAGTATGAGTAATGATTCCTAATTAGGGATTTTAGTGATTTTAAAGTGATTTAAAAGTCAGTGAATTTTCAGCAGATCACCAAAAGTCTTTGGGATTCATCCTCTGGGCAGCATGAAAACCACCATTGCATGTCCCTCAAACCTTGCCAGGAGCCAGTTCTTAAATGAACTCTAAATTTTGTTCTGTCCTCGAGATGTTAGGGAGAGATTTTAAACCATAAAAACCTGTGCAAAGCAGGCAATGTATAACAGGAGAAAAGAAGAGGGCTTAAGTGGCGATACTTATTTCGGTACAAACTGTGCTCCACGCACTGGGAACATCCATCAGCTCCCTGCAGCAGCCTTCACGTGTCAGCCTGAAGTTACTGGAACACATGGTTTCAGAGCAGAGCTATTGATGCTGACAATTGAAAGTTAGGGGAAACTTTGGACGGTTGTCCCACTTTTTATTCTCTTTGTCAGGATACATCAGAAGCCATTCCAACAGCCACAGAACCCTTGCTGTCTTTGTATAATTAGTTCTTTGACATTTACAAAAAATACATCACCTTCCTTCTTGTACTGGATTGATTTTGGTTCATGTTTGTGGTGACTAAATAAAAATAGGTTGGATGGTTTGTTAGGCCCCTAACTCACTAACAGCTTCCGTCGGTGGGTTTAAACTTGTATCAACAACGTTATAAATAAAATGAGGAACTGTTTTGTAGAGTGCGAAAAGGAATAAAAACCTCAGCAGCTTTCCCCAAAGGGAGATATTCTATTAAATTAATCAATTGCTAATTCATGATATTAATAGTGTTGCTTTCACTGGTTAGAATGCCTAATGTCAAAATGAAGATTAAGGAAGATTAAGTGTCGTCGTTAGAAAAATGTTGTCTAATTGGCGACCTTTTCCTAAAATACTGCTGGTTCTGTGCTGGCTGATGCACCATGGTTGCATCAATTGATGTGTTTCAAATGAGATGATTCAGATGCATCGTTTTCATTGTGTTTTGGCCTGTTGAGGCCAAAATACAGACTGTGGAGAAAAGGTCAGGCAATTAAAAAAATAATACTTGGCAGCTGATTGGAAAACCATCAGTCAATCAAACAAAGAGCAGAAACATTGTTTTCCACGGAGAAGCCTTCATTGCCGCTCTTTGCTTTTACTCTCCAGTTCTGATACAAGTGATTGCAGCATCGAGCTCACCTTTCAAGGAGCCGCCGTTGTTGTCTTGACACACAGACGCTGATTGGTCAGTAACACTGCGGTTCAGACACAAACTCAAAGCCTGACGAGATGGATTTCCATGCGATGAAACGATTCTCTTGTGGTCATAAAGATAATGCGGGAATCCAGCTACCGTGCAAGTCAATTGGATTAGAGGAAAGTGTTAATGTGCATCAAAATAGCAGTTGTATTCTCTCACACACACACACACACACACACACACACACACACACACACACACACACACACGATCCAGTGAGTATGTGTTTGTGTCACTGTGTCCACACTGAGCTGTCAACCAAAATCTGAAATTCCAAACTAACATGTTTTTGAGTACACTCAAACTAGATGTTGGATTTTTTCTTTTTACTTTACTATGCCCCTTTAAGCCTTCGTATGAAACCAACGGTATGTGCACTATTTCGGACGCTGCACTGCTTCCTCATCATGTCAAAGCTAGCCCCGATGCTATCACAGTGGAGGCTGTGGAGTGAAGTATGCTGGAGTTACCAAAGATAGATAAACAGAAAAAAACTATTCCTGAAAAAAATCTAATTGAAAACTAAAGTTAAAGAAGAAAAATGAGTAACCACATCACATTTGTCATTCAAGCGCTTCATCACACAAGTGCTTGAATGATGAATGTGATGTTGTTACTCATTTTTCTCCATGTAATCACTGAGGGATGTTTCTAGTCAATTGTACAGCTTTGAGTGGTTCGACGTACAATTAGAGAAGCAATATTTTTACCCAAAGATTTTCCAAAAAAAGGAAAGATAAGGAAGGTTGCTTAGTGCCAGGAATGTCCACAGCAGAAAGTAATCAACAGTTTCTCCTGCGAGTCAGGATTACCACAATGAAAAGCACGAGTTCAAAACTGTTTAATATGTCTGTCTGAACACGCTGAAAAGTGATAAATGCATCCATCAAATAGGAACAATTTAAATGCTTTAAAGTTTGGTAAATCACAAAAGACTGTCTTTGATTTGAAATATTTTCTCTGTATTCAGAGTGTTTTTCTCTCAGACTCTCTCATCCAGGATGTGAGACACGAGGATGTATCTACCAGGGGAGGTCACGATTGGCTACAGCCCACAATGGGCTAATTAGAGTCACTTTCTGGGGTCTCCACTGGTGAGGTTATGATAAACATACTTATGTTTGGTTTAGTATGAATGCAAACTTGGCCACAACATGTAACAAGCCTAAACATAGACATTCCTAAAAAGAATTCTAAAAGAAATAAGTTAAATGTCCACTTTCATATAATGTAGTCGGTTAATGTTTTTCCCATGACACGGTTTGTTTCATATCTTATGAAAAATTAGCATTTGTGCGTTCTACTACTACTATCTAACAACACGATTCATCGGTGCACCTGTGCGAGCCACTAAAGTGCTGAACCTGTTGAGGCAACAAAACTACTTATTTTTGTTTGTGTACAATAAGCATGTAAATTATGAAACCAAAGTTACTTTACAATTGTGCATTACTTTTCGTAGGAACCGTTCATCAATCATTGACTGTATACAAGAAGTGGACGTAGTCGGCGTGACACCATCCGTTGGTTTGTGGATCTGGCTGTGTTCAGCATCTTGGCTAACGCCATCTTGGATTTTGGCCATCACTAGTGAGTGGAAATCGAGGAGTGACGTAGAGATGCAGCATATGGCTGGCAGTGGCAGCGATCCATCATTCACAAGGTAGCCCGCCCTAAAGCCTTCCCTGCTTTATGGTCTATTTAACTTATAATGCTGTATTGAGGATCACTTGAAATGTAGAAAAATACAATGCATTCCTAAGTGAGGTCAAGTGCACACATCTAACGAGCGCTTGACAAAGATTATTGTCTCACACGTCAAACAAACATCAAATATTTATGTGATCATTTGTACAGCTGCTTTATGGTTCTAAACTGGGGTCTTGGACATCTTGTTGGTCAGTAATAATTTGAGTCCCCTTGTGCTCTGGTAATTTCTGACATTCGAGAAAACGATTAATAGAGAAAGTTATTCCATTCCAACTTACACATTGCATTGTCCTCGTCTGAATGAGGCTCTTCTTAATGAATTAATCACATTATGGTTGTTCAGTCTGGTTGCATTTGTTCCATGTCAAAAGAAACACGTTTGTCATAATCCATCGAGCTGATAAAATCCTAACGTAATTAACGTGCACGAGACAGTAAGAACTATTTAATGTTGAAACAACCAGAGAAACTTTTCAGCTGTTGTGCATACCAGACTATATACAGTTAGGTCCATAAATATTTGGACATTGACACATTTTTCATTATTTTGTCTCTGTACACCACAACAATGCAGTTGAAATGAAAAAATCAAGATGTGCTTTAAGTGCAGACTTTCAGCTTTAATTTGAGGGTATTTACATCCAAATCAGGTGAACGGTGTAGGAATTACAACAAATTCAAATGTGGCCACCCTCTTTTTAAGGGACCAAAAGTAATTGGACAAATTAATATAATCATAAATCTAATTGTCACTTTTAATACTTTGTTGAAAATCCTTTGCAGTCAATGACAGCCTGAAGTCTGGATTCCATAGACATCACCAGACGCTGGGTTTCGTCCCTGGTGATGCTCTGCCAGGCCTCTACTGCAACCGTCTTCAGTTCCTGTTGGTTCTTGGGGCATTTTCCCTTCAGTTTTGTCTTCAGCAAGTGAAATGCATGCTCAATTGGATTCAGGTCAGGTGATTGACTTGGCCATTGCAGAACATTCCACTTCTTTGCCTTAAAAACTCCTTGGTTGCTTTCGCAGTATGCTTCGGGTCATTGTCCATCTGCACTGTGAAGCGCCGTCCAATGAGTTCTGAAGCATTTGGCTGAATATGAGCAGATAATATTGCCCGAAACACTTCCGAATTCATCCTGCTACTTTTGTCAGCAGTCACATCATCAATAAATACGAGGGAACCAGTTCCATTGGCAGCCATACATGCCCACGCCATAACACTACCTCCACCATGCTTCACTGATGAGGTGGTATGCTTTGGATCATGAGCAGTTCCTTTCCTTCTCCATACTCTTCTCTTCCCATCATTCTGGTACAAGTTTATCTTTGTCTCATCTGTCCATAGGATGTTCTTCCAGAACTGTACAGGCTCTTTTAGATGTTTTTTGGCAAACTCTAATCTGGTCTTCCTGTTTTTGAGGGTCACCAATGGTTTACATCTTGTGGTGAACCCTCTGTATTTACTCTGGTGAAGTCTTCTCTTGATTGTCGACTTTGACACAGATACACCTACCTCCTGGAGAGTGTTCTTGATCTGGCCAACTGTTGTGAAGGGGTTTTTCTTCACCAGGGAAATGATTCTTCTGTCATCCACCACAGTTGTCTTCTGTGGTCTTCCAAGTCTTTTGGTGTAGCTGAGCTCACCAGTGCGTTCTTTCTTCTTAAGAATGTACCAAACAGTTGATTTGGCCACACCTAATGTGTCTGCTATCTCTCTGATGGTTTTGTTTTGATTTTTCAGCCTAATGATGTCTTGCTTCACTGAATTACACACACCTGACCTTGAAACAGCTGATCAGCCAATTGTCCAATTACTTTTGGTCCCTTAAAAAGAGGGTGGCCACATTTGAATTTGTTGTAATTCCTACACCGTTCACCTGATTTGGATGTAAATACCCTCAAATTAAAGCTGAAAGTCTGCACTTAAAGCACATCTTGATTTTTTCATTACAACTCCATTGTTGTGGTGTACAGAGCCAAAATAATGAAAAATGTGTCAATGTCCAAATATTTATGGACCTAACTGTATATATATGCATACCAGACTATATATATATATGCATACCAGACTATATATATATATATATGCATACCAGACTATATATATATATGCATACCAGACTATATATATATATATGCATACCAGACTATATATATATATGCATACCAGACTATATATATGCATACCAGACTATATATATATATATATATTTACTCAAAAGATGTTTCCTCAACTGTATTTCACGAAAACTTTTCTTCGTGTAAAAACGTTTGTCTCCGAATTAACATAAGAATGAAACCAAAAGAGCCACAACAACCCGTCACGCTGCACTCTGCGTTTAAAAAGTGACTCCCCTCATGGAATATGAGTCATCTGATCAGCAGCGCCACACCTCCCTCCCATCATCTCTAGGATGTCTTCAACAGGGAGGGCTGCCATGACGACGACACTAATCGGACCTGCACAGTATTAATACGACTGGGGAACTAATTAAAGCACCCGGAGGCACCCACAGACACTCGGAGACAATGGAACACATGTTGTGACGGGGCGAATGTGCGCATTCATGGGTGTACATTGATGTCGAAGACATGCAAATTCATATACGAACCTGGAACCCAGTGACACGCGCTTGATAGGAAATGCAGATGCACTGAGACGCACAAACACGCATGTTTTTGGGTTATTGTCAGTCAGAGCAGAACTCATCAGATTGAAGAAGCCCTTCCTGCTGAACCTCTGGTAACGCAAGTCTGTTAAATTATTTTTCCAGCAGAAAATATGACAGTTCAGTGACGTTCCAACCTATATTTAGCTGTAAAATATTACTATTTCTCTCTTCATTTTATTCCTACCAACACTGCTGGCAGATGTGTTTTCCAAATTATATCAAACTACAACAGTTTTCAGCTCAGGCTCGACAGAAAAATAATTACTCCAAATGTAACGGCAAAGTCAGTTTTTGTTTCCTACCCAACCAGCATCCAGTAAAAGAGAAAACATGCTCACTCCACAGAAGTGGAGGTCTGTGTGACCCAAAGGCCTTTTCACACTTGAGCCAAAAAATGAAAAAAATCAATGAAAATGCGAAATGTTCTATGACGATGTGACAGTTATATTAACGTTCTGGGCTTTTGCACCGTCACACAGTCAACACAACACAGTGGAGACAGGCTTATTAATCCAAGTGTGCAAGATGGTACATCGGTGATTAAATATGGTAATTTAATAATACCTCCGGGACTCTGTGGATTTCTCAAGGAGAGACTGTAGGCTCTCACATTCTTATATTGCTGGTAATGACAATAATAATCATATTAATAAGTAGGGCTATATTGTATAGTTTTGAAGCTTCATTCATAACATTGACATTTGGATCATTATTATTATCAATTGCTAAAGGCCTGAGACAGTCACTACACCACTAGCAGCCCCATAGAGAATCCCATGTCAACTTTAGCCATTTCACACAAGACATTTAGACTCTAACGGGTTGATTGCTGCAAACCTTAGCCAGTACATTCATGCTTCCCACAGGATGAACCCACTTCAATTTTGACTTCCATAGAACTTTAATCAAAAACACAAAATACTAGCAAATAGGCTTTTCCTCCTTATCTTTGTTTTTTTTCTCCCCCATCCGCCAACACTGTTCTACATAGATATTTTGAGCAGACGTTCCCCTGACACTAATGATTGCTTGTCCCCTGAAATGTGTCACACGATGTAGATAATCAGTCATGTAAGTCATGGTCCTGGACAACAATGTGTGCAGCTTTCGCCTGGTGTCTTGTGACGCCCCATGTCCTGATAGAGTTCGCTCCCTGTGGAGTGAACGTATAAATATAGAAGCGTTCTGATGGTTACAAATCAACAACTAGATGGGTGTTTTAACTGTGTTCCACGTTTGGCACTAGTGGATTTAGCTGTACGGGACAATATTTTCCATATTCACCAAAGAAATGCTTGTAAAGGTCAGCTAATTTGTTTAAGCAGTCTCATGATGTTATCAGAAAGGAAAACAAACACTCATGTTTCTTGTTGCCACATTCAGCTGATGTTAGTATGCATCACGATGCTCTCAGGTCAGCGAGAGGAGTGTGTGAGTGCTTGTTGGCAGTG
This sequence comes from Cottus gobio, assembly GCA_023566465.1. Taxonomy (NCBI): domain Eukaryota; kingdom Metazoa; phylum Chordata; class Actinopteri; order Perciformes; family Cottidae; genus Cottus; species Cottus gobio. The sequence continues at coordinate 17,812,057 of CM042228.1, read as the reverse complement.
CCTGATCCATTCTCTAATATCTGCTCTCTGCCAGTTGTTTTACTGGGATAATGGGATTTAAAAAAGCTATCTACAGCTCAGTTTTTCTCTATCACTCTTTTTCTGTTCCTTCAGGCTTCCTGTAGAGTTAACGTTTCACTCCAAATGAGGGTTTAAATGCGGGGCAAACATTTGCGGTTTAATACTGAGGTCTAAATAGCCTGCTTGCTGCTAGAGATGAGTTGCACATCTTATCTTGCGTGAGCCAATTTATTGGAGGTGTTTTGCTACAGGCAAGATGTGGCAAGTACAGATGTGGACGAAATATCAAGAACGCCTCAACAGGCTACTGTACTCTGCTATAATGAAGTTTGAAGTGGCTATAATCAATGTTTTTTTTCTAATAACAATTGATCATGTGAGAAACGTAAAAAAAGGTCACTTGTAATCAGGAACCCACTGCAAATTGTCACTTCTGCAGTTCCCTTCAGCTCTTTGGAGCATTTTAGTGTCTATTAGCTCTTTGGTTTGGTTTCACGGCCCACGTCTTTACTGTTTTGGTTTATTCTCCCGGTGTCACAGCAAAAACAGCTCTGGTAAACTCACTGTATTCTACCTATCTCAGCATCACAAAGCAGACAGAACTGATCGACAACTACATGGTGAACATAGTGGAGATTCTAGCTGCTACAGAGCCTGATATTTCCCCCCCTATTGGTAGCTTCCATTCATAAGGTGACCAGAAACACAACTTAGAATGCTAATGCTACTCTCTATATGCTGATAATTAAACTACCTATACGTTAGCCATTGCAACTGTATAAGCTGTGCAGATTCCTCAAGATTTCCTGGTTGATTTGGCAACATTAATTCAGACAGACACAGAGATGGGGGCCAGAGTCCCAGACATTTGAGGTTGGCAAACATTAATTGACTAACACATCACCTAGCTTTCGTAACATAACTTTAAACCATGACGAGCTGGAAAACCACAAAACCAGCCTGAAAATTGAAGACAACAACAATTGCATGAGTCTATTGAGCAGAGATATTTGGTTTAGGTGACTGTCCTGTACTGTGAGCTGCTTTAATATAGACTTAAAAATTGTGTGAGAATCGGAGTATTCTGCTCTTGGTCATTGTTTCCGAAATTGTAGCAAGTGGCGTAACGGCCAGACTGTGTTGGTGCCCCTCTGGCACTTAGTGCCCTCCACCCGGCAGAGTTTTGCCGTCTGAAATGTCCAAAAATCCCCATGCCGAGAGACATTTACAATGAACGATGGAGCAATAAGTGCAGTGACAAATACATTGCATTTCGTGCAACTGCTTCGTCACAAAATCCACTCAAACGTGTCAGATGAATGCTTCTCGTACAAGCAAGCAGTCGTGGGAACTGCTTGGTTTATATTAGCAGTAATAGTGATGCTGAAGAAGAAAATGCAACCCGCATTGGACTGGCAGACTCACCAACGATGGGAACAGAATAGAGAACGGTAAATACACACTGAGTGGCCTTTTCTAAAATTATAAGCAGGGTTTGATTTCATGAAAACCTCCTGGATCAAATATGTATTCACTGTCATGTTGCTGCATGAATTAAAATGCAAAAGGTGTTTCATTTACACGCATTTCTTTTGCGTATGTTATTTTTGGGCTGTGTGTTAACACGACGTTGGCACGAAGCATTTTGATTTGTTTTCAGGTGAATTGAGCCACCCGTCTCTTGTCTCTTTCTGCTCTCTCTCTCTCTCTCTCTCTCTCTCTCTCTCTCTCTCTCTCTGTGCTCCTTGTTAAGATTCGTGGCACGTGCTGGCCGGCGTCAGGAAACGAAGAGTCCCTAAACGAACAGACAGATTGTTAATTTCCCCCCTCTGGGCACGGACCGGACAGGGTTGAAGTCCAATTCTGTTTGGAGACGGAGCGAAATACTGAGACTAATATTAGCTCCCTGACTGTGTTGTTCCCTTTCTTCTCCTCCCTCCATCTCTCTGTCACCTTATCAATTTCTGTATCCAGAGCAGAAAGGAACAATCCATACAGCCATGTATTTATCAACTCTCTTCCTCACTTTCAGTTCTCTCTCAGCATGGTTGCACTCTGCCCCAGCCTGTCGTCCTCTGTTTCCGTTTGTCTTACCCTATCTCAGCCTTCCGCCCAGCCCTCCCTTCTTCTTCTGGACAAGTCGGAGAAGCCTGTGGACTCTTAATGTGGAACAAGGAGCTCATTTCAAGTAGCTCCGGTAGAACCACTGATAAATAACTGTAGATAGCGCACTTAAAAACTCCAACACACATCTGTAGCCTTTAGCAGGGTACAACTTTAAAACGCCACACACAGGCTTTTTCTGCTTTCAGCTTTTGAAACAACTCCAAATTGCTCCGGGAGGACCCTTCAGATCAGCTATGGACAAACTTTCCAATCTAACGTTCTCAGTTTTCATTCCGGTCCGTATTGCTGCACAAACCTGTCAGCGGTTTATGTTCTGTACTGTGAAGGTGTTCATAAAATGAGTTTTTTTTTTACGGCTCCACTTTACACCAAACGAGAAAACAATGCACCTTTACGGTAATCTACGATAATATTGGAAAGCATAGATGTACTGGCTGTTTACTTTATATCCAGAGGTATTTTGCAGTGCAAACGGGGGTGTAGATGGTCTTGGCAACAAAGAATGTAAACTTTAAGGTGAAAAAAGTGCATGAACATTTTTCGGTGTGAGCTTTCTTGCTTTATGATGCAAACTGACTTTGTGTTAATCCATAGTTGTTCCATATTATAACTAGAGACAAACTTTCAATCTCCATCCAATTTTTACACAACTTCCACTTTTTTCAAAGGCAAATATTGCAATATGGCCCAATTAACTTTGCTTATTTTCCAATGTTTCCAAATAGAGAAAAACAACTTTTTTTAATATATACAGATAAGAGCTTTTCATTACACTCCCATTGCAGACACACAAATCCGTAAAACTGAAGCCATAACGAGGGAAACAAGTAAATCTCCATTAATAAGTAAAACTACCGCCACATTCTGCAGGTAGCTGAAGTCAATCAGGAAAGCTTTCCACTTGCAGTTTACATTTTGCATATGAGTTGACAGCCACTTAATTGTTATGCAAACTAATGCATAAAATCATCTGGTAACTTATGGCAACGTTGCTGCTAATGGCTGCATGACTTTCATTGGAAAGCACTTCAGGCAAATGTGGCCACAAACTCTGTGTGTGTGTGTGTGTGTGTGTCTCGCACCTGCTGTATTTCGAGGGTTAGTCGTGGTGTCTGAGTGCTGACTAAAAAAGGTCTTGAGAATTCCTTTCATTCCACTTCAATCGCAATCAAGACCGTGGCAGGATTTGGGTTCTTCCTCCTGTGTCGTGTGAGTTCTACATGTGTTAACTCCCCCAGAATTCATCTTGGTGTGTAACAATTGGGGACAAGGGGATCAAGCAGAAAGACGCATGTTGGCAACTACATATTTTCAGGATTGTAGTCCAACCGTGTTTCCTGTGAATTATTACTTTATATTGACATGGCACATTTTAATAGCCTGACCTGAACCCCTACCCACATCTGGGCTTTGCTCGGTGACTCCAACAGATCTTGTCTTCATTGGGCAGCTCTTTCCAATGGTTTGAGGAACCTTTTTTTTTTTTGCCCTAACCTCCATTACAGGTAATTCGTCAACCTCAAAAAGCAGAAAATAAACGTACATGTCTACATTAACCTCTTCCGAGCCTCTGAGCCAGTGTCACCATTATTTTCAGGACATTTCCATTTCCATCATCCGTCAACAATGAAGTCCCATTTCATTCTTTCCCAGTGTGGGCTGTACAGGTTGGGGGTGGAGTGTGGACTGTCAAGGATATCTCGCATTGTGTCTAGTTAGTTGTGTGGGTGACAGTCTAATCCCACTCCATCCTGCTCTCCTCGTTCCTTCTTTTGTTCTATCGTCCGTGTCTGTCAGACTGAATAAAACCGTATCTAGCCTGCGAGTGAGACAATGCTCTATTTCAGCTGTGCAGATTAAATCAGGCCATGTGTGAGAGAGAGGGAAAGACAGAGAGAGATGGCACAAACTCTCCTTGGCCTCCCTGCTGGCTCTGTTTCAGCACTCTCCAGAATAACTGCTGCTCCCTGACCTTTAAAACATCCCCTATTGAGCTCGGCGTAGCTCACGAGGGCGCGCTTGGTTCGATAGCCCTCATTTTATCCGCACAGCACCATAGGGCAGCGAGTTAGTCGACTCAAATTATCCCACTTCCTATAACAAGAAAATTTCCTGTGACCTCTGCTCTGAATGTGCAAACTGAACTGGACTATTACTACCACTGCCACAGCCACACCGTGGTCATTATTAGGACCGTTGTTCTACTATTGTAGGCACTCAGAAGGCGTTTAGGACCAAGTTTGACATGCTAAGAAAAACTTAAATGTGTTAAATAAACTATAATTTACAAAATAAATTCTACTTGAAGATTAACTACCATATTAATATAATTTATACTTTGAGAACTACACAGCAGGATTTTGCTGTCTTTTATTTATACGGTAAGTAAACTATGCATTATGTCTTACAGGTGGCAACAAATGTTTTGGACATCATTACCATCTAGTTTCTTATAAAGAGAGATGACAGTGAATAACTGTCAGGTCCTGTGGAGTTTCAGCGACTTTTTGCGGTTTGCACGTTAGCCGGAGGATGTGCTGCGTTACAAACAGGAGCACCCGGGCTGCAGCTGGCCGACCACAAAGTGGAGACCTTGATGGGGCAAACTTCACAGCACGCGGCGCAGCTTATGACTGGACTGGACAAACAACAGACAGCAATGCTACTGTTGCATCTGCTCTCCCTCTCTAAGCCTTCCGGTGTCTTGCCGCCACACAGGCTCAAGTTCAGCAAACAGCAACTGTCAGAGCTCAGCGCGGTTAGCCAAATGTCACGTGATGGCGAAGTAGTTAACTGAAATCAGTCTCTCTACAACGTGTATAACTGAGCTCATTAGCAGGACAGCTTTTCATGAATACAGAAATTGACCATTTTTCAAACATCCTTTTTCTACTGTCAGAATCCAAGTTATCCCGTTCCTCATTGCTGATCAAAGATCATCAAAGATTAACTCGCCGAAACACATTGCTTCCTCTAGAATCCATCACTGATGCATTCATCCTGAGACTATTTTTTTTTCTCAAACGTTAAATAAGCACTCCTTTTGGGGACTGTTGTCCACAGTACAATTTTGCTTTATGTTCCATCTTGAGAGTAGATGGACTGAGATATAAAAACACCATCTGTCGGTTGACAATTAACACAATAATAAACTGGCACTCCTTGTTTTTCCTTTTCGATCTCAAAGGGAACATCAAGCAGAAAAGTCACTGTGAAAGCAACTGTATTTTCCTTCATATTTCATCCTTAATTGTTGTTCTTTTACTGGGGGTGACAATTTCTTCATGTTCTTGGGTGTACTTTTCTTTTAGCATATTCCTCAACTGGAAATACATTTTCATAATCCAGATGGCATACAATGTGGGAGAACAGACATAACACAAGATGTAAATAAGTTGGAGGTACCAGATGAGAAAAAAAGAAGAGACACAATGTTTGCCTCTGGAGTGTATAACTATAAAACACTTGTAACTGTACGTCAACAACAAGGGTTTGGAGAAGCTACACTTGGAGGGGATACCAAAAATTGGGAAACGGTTTCGTTCAAAGGTACATTTCGTTAAAAAAGAACAATAAATCATTCATGTGCGATCAGAAGTCTGGCCTTCAGCAATGCATGAGAACAAGTGATCAAAGCTGCTAAAAAATACATGCAAGTAAACCATTCTCAGACAAGCTTTTGGATTGGGATTCAATGACGTTGAGAACGTTAAAAATGGCAAAATAGCCTAGAAATGTTTCCTATAAATCTGTCATGCAGCGGGAATGATGAGATCTCTCACTGGCTTCCACTCTCAAATGCTACCAATTGAGTTGAATGGCTTGCGCAGCCAACTCGAGTTGGCAACTCAGACTTTAACAACTTTTAATGGATCCCTGCCAGCCACAGGTGTGTGACAATGAGCCAACACACAGCAGTTCAGAGAGGCCTGCAGCATTTCTGTGCCATGACAGCTTTTGATTCAAAGCACCTCAAGGTTGTGAGACCAAACGGAAAAATAAACTTAATTTAGTATGTTTCATACTAGAGGCACAGACCCAGTAAGGACAGTGTTTCGTAGCTGTTCACAGATACTTAACAGTTTTAACCTGGCTACCTTGTTGTAAGCAAAACACCGCCCACTGACTGGAGCAAACTTTCTCATTTTGCAGCTCAACATTACACTGATATACGTATATTTTTTTTAATAAATGGTACCATCTGAACCATTAAATGAATAACATGTCCAGGTCTCGGAACAACTGGTGTAAATACACTCTAATTAACATGTCATATTGTGCTTTTCTTTTTTTATTCCATGTAAAAACATTTCTCGACTAGGAACATTGACTGAAGTCTCTCATGTCTGATGTCAGCCTCACAGTCACACATCTACAGCTTCAATTGTCCTTCGTAAACCTAGTTAATTGTCCCTCGGCACTGGCCTCATATTTAGCACACAGACATGTACGTTTTCATCAGGCTATTCTTTTAAAAGCAATATATGAATATAATAAAAAATAATATTTTGCCAGTTGGTCTTGAATGGATTCAAGGGAACATTTCCAGCTTTGCGAGCTTATGTCAGGCATCCGATATACAGCACCAGTAGTATGAATGGCTCTGTATGATTCCTTGTGAAATCATCTTCTGACCCAGCAGGTGTTAAATAGAACATCACAAAGAATATCTGTGAATACTTAGCAATTTCTTAGCAAATTAAAATAATGTGAAGAAATGCATCTCTTTTTTTGGATAAATATAAACACTGAGATGTTAAAGTACAATGCATTGACAACCTTGAAGCTGTGGAGATTGTTTGACAGACAGGTGTTGAGGCGGGGAAAAGAGATGGTGAGAGAGAAACGACAAAAGACAACCAGTGAGAGAAATGCGGGCATGTGTAATATTTGAGGCCAGAGGAAGACGGAGAAAGAGAAAGCGAGAGATCAGCCTATCAGATCAATATCTGCTTTAGCTCTCAGCTTCAAAGACCACCAAGCTGAGCCGCGCTTGAGCTTGTGTGAGTGTGTTTCTGTGATCCTGTGTGTGTCCGTAGGTGTGTGCACTTCCTGTGTGTCATTGTCTTGGTGTTAGGGAGGTCGAGCCAGGGTTTAATGAGTGTTCAGGCCTCTGGATCAGAAAGTTTGCTCCATAAAGCCTGCAACTGCCAAAAACGTGAGTGTGTGTGTGTGTGTGTATATTTAGCTGGTATTATTGGCAGAGCAAACTGAAATCACCGACACACACGCAGAGCAGTGTTGCGGTGCAGTCAGGGTTATTGTGCAGAAATAAATCTGCTGTTGTATAATTTGAAGAGATCACTTTAAACAGGCTGTTGTGTGAAGTGCAGCGCCACAGAAAGGGTTCAGCCTCTCCACTTTTGAATGGCAGCAGAGTTGCCTGCAAATCCCTGGTCCTGGAGCTGTTGCTAAGAAACTACTTTTTCAAGGCTGTCGGTCTTTAGATTGTTGGGGAAAGTACTCCAGAAAAAAGGACGCGTTAAGACTCAACAAAACAATAATGCGTACACTTTGATTTGTCACCATAGGAGTGTACAACTCTTAAGGCGTATATATTGAAGGCATTTCAAGCTGACAAAAGATGGCACCGTACTGTCACTGATTAAATAGTTTAAATCCTGTCACATGTTTTTTACTTATGAAACCAAATATTAAAAGAATAAGTCAGATGAAGATGACAATGTCCTTAATATTCATAAAAAGACTATGAATCTATTCTAGTATGAAGTATTGTCATTGTAGCCATAGCATGTTCCCCATTGGTGCTCTAAACATCAGACCAAAGGTGCGTTAATCCACAGCTGAAAATTGTCGGCAACAAATGCACTATTTACTTCTGTTGTCACGCTTGCTCAAGAATAAAGGGGCCTGCTATGTTCGGAGCTTCCTGAGCCTCAAGTGCCACACACTGGGAAGAGATGTCGGAAAGTACTGAGAGTACTGTTAGTGTCGGTCTTTACCATAGACTGTGTATAAGAAGTGGACATAGTCACCATTATGTTACTAGTGGTTTGTAGACTGCTGTTTTGTAGCCTCCAGTCCTGCTCTTTGCTTAAAGGTTAGGTCCATCTGATGAATTAGATTTCAGTTCATCTGCATATGAGGATCATGTAATCAGGCTTTTGGAAATGGTTCAGACCAATCCTGCCACGTAATGGGTGGTGATAAGGACCCAGACGCAATACGACGGAGACAGAATAGTGAGTGGAGAGCAAGGCTTTATTCGTGCAGAACACACCACAGGAAAGGGAAGAAGGCAGGAATCTCCTCCGAGGCCGCAGAGTCAGAATCCACAGCTGGGTCTGTGGAGAGGGATCTGGAGGTAGGGTTCCTCGGAGGCTGTGGCTCCGGGGAGCGGAAATCCCGAGGCAGAGGCTCCATAGCGAGTCACTATGGGCACATTTTTTTTGCGCTCTTCACGCCAAAACCCCATTCAAGTGAATAGGACAATCTCTAAAACAAAATAGCACATGGTTCCCGATCAGGCCACACGTTTTGATGCATTTTGACGTATGTGCTGGCAACGCTGCAGGAGGAGATACCCGGCAAACGTATAGTCGAAGGATGGAGAATAAGAAAACTAGAAAGCTTGAAGCTGAAATATTTTAAGAAATAGCTAAAAAGCTCAGACTCCAGCAGAGACCAGTCCACCGTGGACAGACCCAGATCCGGCTACACCTGCAGCCTTGGACCCGTAGTTGGAGCTCCAGAGGAAGGAGGAGAGCTCAGCTCCCGGCAGCAGCAGCCTCTCCTCCTCCTCCTGCAGTAAAATGACAGAGGAAAAAAGAGAGGAACAACCCTCTGTCCCAGCTGTGCACATGGCTCCCAGCATTCAGTCCGTCAATAAATATATTCAATATCCTTGTGTGTGTGTGGTCTCCTTGGCACCTTCATCATATCACATTTCAAATACTGTCCTTAGCATAGGTAACGGCGATGCGTCGTTACAGAAACGAAATAAAACCCGATTCCCGATCAGGCCGCACACTTTGATGTATTTTGACGCATGTGCTGGCAACACTGCGAGACGGGATACTCAACTTCAGTCCGGAAGATGGAGAATATGTGGAGAAACAAGCTCGCAGAAGTGTAGTCAGTGTGTTGCACAGCCACACTGAATTAATTGGAGGTGTACTAATTAAACACTGCCCTATTTTCTCTATATTTAGTACAAAGTTACATAGGTTGTCCTTGAAACTTGTTGGACACCGTTGGGAAATGACAGACTTGTTCAAAATAAAGTGTTACCAATGTATCTATGATGCTGTTTGACATCAAACATAACATGTTTGAGGTAAGTAGGCTACTTATTACTTCTGATCATCAACTCTTTGTGTTGCAACTAAGCTACTGTTCATTTACAGACAGCTCTTGGGCCGTGCCCTCTGTTCCCCAGTGCATGTAGAAATTACACCAAATCTAAATCAAATCACTCTCCACTCAAATCTGCTCTCGCATAGAAACCCTGTTGTCTCCTCGCCTGCACTCTCTCTCAACTAATGACATTTTAATGGTTGCCAGTTGGCTGCCAAACAGACATCCATGCTTGGTTCCCTGACAGACCTGTGTGTGTGTGTGTGTGTGTGTTGCAACATAATCATTTCACTTTTCTGAGGCTTTTGCGCTTACGTGTGCTGTTACATTTGGGCTTTAATAGAAATATGTCATTAAATGTCCTCCAAAGAGTTTTTTCTTTTCTTTTTGTACATCCGGTAGCTCGTCCGCAAAATACTTTTTAATTTTAGATTGCAAGCTTAAAATAGGACTTGTACGTGCGTCAGTTTTACCTGAGGGAATGTGGAGGGAACCTCCAATGTCCTTCTTTATAGTCGGACACGTCCACATCTATGAGGTTTCCAGTACGAGTCGTGAGCAGCTCCAGTGCAGCAGCATGGTGTTCAGTGCTGCGGGCAATGAAACCAGCCGTTCTTAAGGGAGGCTTACTCATTCTCCACACAGGCTGGCCAGCTGTTTGGGGAATTCAAACCAGGAAACCACTGGACATACGCCTCTCTGACTGACATAATGCAATGTCATGTGACTAAATCATAGTGAAACTAAGCAGTACATTGACTCAAGTGCTGGACTAATGTCAAATGAAATATTGTTTTATATTGTTAATATTGTTAGATTTATTAAACAGATGGTTACAAATAACTTAAGATTGAGATTTGATTCAAACTATCCAGTATTTCACAAAACTTTCACAAATGTGCAAAGGTGGATTATAAAATACCAGTTCCACATTTCAATTTAATACAATTAAATAAAAAACTGAATGAAAAAAATAAAAATCTATTTACAGACTTAACAATAGTTAAAGGACACATGTAGCACTTTGATAAACTGGCAAAAGGTTGACATGCTAGTTTAAGCATAATTAACAACTTTATGATTCTAAATAAGTCACACATTCCTGTAAGAACTGTTTTCCAGACAAACAGCTGCTCATCTCCACCCACATTTCCAGCTGAATATCAAAAACAAAATCTTCATTCTTTTTTTCATGCCTCCTTTCTTTGTGTTTTTGGCTACTTTTTGTGTGTGTGTGTGTGTGCACAGCAGGGTGTGGAACAGCTGTAGAAATTAATTATGGATGTGTGACTCGTGGCTTCTGTTTTCTGTTCCTTCAAACAGGTGAGAAGATCCCCAAAAAACCTTCTGTGGAACAGAGAAATAAACCAAAAGAGACATTACCGCAACATATAATTCACGCATATGACCAACATTTGGGAGTCTGGCAGTTTCATACTGTATTTTTTATTTTGCATGACTTGGCCTTTTATGTGCATTTGTAGTGGCTTATTCTCCTGCCAGTAGAATTTTTTTTTTGTCGTCATGTATTTACTTCAGGAATTTGTGTGGACCCACAAAATTATACAATATATCAAGAAATCAGAATGCATGAAACCGTGACAGAATGTTAACAAATTATAGTGTGAAAAATGCTAAATAGTGATAGCCAGCAACTTTAATATAACTTCCTTTTGAAAACAAAACATGGTTAGAATAGACATGGGGAATAGATAGATGGGTTTGATATATGAAATGGCCTCATTGTTCCATTGTTTTAGAAAACTTTTGTTTGCTTTTACTGTCATATGCAGGGCCTGAAGCCAATGTCTGACCCTTTGGCTCCAGTGTTTCACTAGTTATTAGCACTCTCTGTAGCACATGTAAGTTGCTGGCGTTACCACCTCTGGCCACCTCAGTGGCTATGTCAGGGTTTTTTTTAGGGCGCGAGAGCAACGGACGGACGGGGAGGGCCAGCGGAGCAGGCCGGTCGCCCTCGTATGGCGGGAGGAGGACGGGGAGCGGCGCGGCTGGCTGCCCTCCCGGAGCCGCCAGGACCACGGCCGGCGCGCCGATCGGGGGCTGCGCCGGAACAATGAGCGGCTGCGGCGCGAGCTCCGCTGGGCCGTCGAGGACCAGCTCCGGGACAAAGCGACCATCGGCCAGCTGGGGCGGAGGCTGAGGGCCGAGCAGGAGGCTCGCGCCCGCGCGCAGGACCAGCTGGCCGAAGAGCGGGGTGAAAGGTTGTCCACGTCCTGGTTTACGCCCCCCTAACTTCTCTCTCTCTTGTGTTGCAGGCTGACGCGTCGGACGGAGGGTGGGGGCCGTTTTGTCCCGGGAGGGGAGCGGAGGCGAACCTGGAGACCCGACCTCCCGGGGCGCCAGATCGCCCTCTGTTCGGACCACGTCCCGCTCCCATAACCCACCGGATGAAGGATGCCAACGCCCGGACCACCCGGTGGCATCTGGCTGTAAAGCCCGTTAATTTCATGGTGGTCCATGGGCCGGGGACGCAGATGGTCGGGGCTGACTTCCTCTCCCGCTCCTAGGGGGGGGGTTGGTTAGACCGGTGGCTCTCCGGCCTAAGTCGGGCGGTGGGGGTATGTGGGGCTGTGGGCGTGGTTAGCGCACCTGCAGCAGGGGAGAGGGAGAAGCGCACTCGGAAGAGCCGCGGCTGGAACAGATGAGCGCGTGATTGTGTGTGTGTGGGGGTGAGCGCGGCCATAAAAGGCCGCTGGGAGAAGAGTGCGGGGTGGTGTTGTTGGTGCTTGGAGCACGAGCGTAAATAAAGCCTGCGGCCTTTGAGTGCTTTGCCACGCGTCTTTTTGTGGACAGACCTTCTTACTGTGTTACGCAGGACCCACAATGTCACAGGGGCTGAGATCAGAATGAAGACTTAGTTTGAAGATAGGTGTGGTTCAGGCAAAGGGTCGTCAGAAGAAGTGGGGAGGCCTGATTTAGCGACGTAGTCGGTGTGATCCCATCACAAAGATCTAAAAACCCTCTGAAAGTCGTCTTTTTATTCACATTTCCTTCTGTGTGTTTGTTGTGCAACGTAGCTTTATTCTCACTATATTTAATGCATCTTCACTGTATTATTTAATTCTGCAACCACCTTGAATCCCCCACCGAGACACAAAACTATATTTTTACGCCAATGTCTACCTTCATGAGCGTAGTATTTGATTTAATAAGGTTTGTGAGCATGAGCAGGGACAAAAGGAGGAGTGAATACTGTTGTGGAGACAGTTAAGGACCGTCTCTGTGTATATTTCCCTGTTCGGTTATGCTGCGTTCACACCAAACGTAGCGTGAATTATTTGCGTGAGTAGATTACATTCAAAGCGAATGGTTCCAAATAACCCGACGCCTCATTAACGCAAGTTCAAATTTTTCAACTCTGGCGAAGAATTTGCATGGCAAAAGCCAATCAGCGTTGAGAAGCTCTGCGCGTCATCACTGCTGTCCTGCGCTGAATCAAACTGCTGCTGGTCCGCCTGAAGTTTGCTGGAAACGACCATCATTCAGATGCAGTTGTGCGGCTACAAATAATATTATGAACCCAGACACGGGGGTGTCGGATGGTCCAACGTTTGAGGGACTTCCACAACAAGCATAAAGCACAACTAGTGGGTTAGTTCAATGGTGGATGGCGGAAACAGTAACAGTTTTTACGGAGATAAGCCACGCCCCCTTTCATTCGCGAATGCAAAACGAGAGAAGATGGTCTATTGATTTTTCCGCTCGCAGCATCACGATGCCTTCTGTCATGTCGGATGAAGTCGTTTGTTAATTGACGTGTGTTGATGTAACTCACATTTCCACAACTCTCAGTACAGTACCTTATAATTGTACATTAACATGCTCTACCTCTCTATAGAAACCGAAAAGATTCAAGAGTTTCGAGATGTGGTTGTATGGGCAGTCAATTTTTGTTTTGCTTTGGAAGATTCCTAACTGAGTAAAATCGCCCAGAAGAAGCTAAGTGGTTGCAGTGATGAGTGGCAGGCGGTCCGACTCGTTGGATCCCAATGCCGGCAAGATCCGAACTTGGAGCGTACAGTCTTGACAGTTAACGCGTCTCGGCATGATCGGATGACAAAAGTGACGTTGAAAAGACACTTGTAAGAGCGGCCCGAGTCTTCAGAACATTGTACACCACGACAGACTTATGTCAATAACATTAACCGCAGTCGGGTTCTCTGAGCACTGGTTTTTACCTCATGACGTTTGCTGGAAAACAAACAAAGGCCATCATGTTTAGTATTTAGAGTATTCAGCCACAACCTTCGCAGGAATTGGTTTCTTCCTACTTACAGTATTTTTGATGAACTGAGCTTATCCACCTGCCCACTCTGCCTTCATACCAGCACACAGCAATGAACAGACATCAAACCTTTCGCCTAACCCTTGGCCAGACAACCAATTACGTTTTAAGGTGCCTCAGCTGCAAACTTTCATAGAAAAACAATATAACTGAGGTAAGGGAGGAAGGACCAACAACCATCATGAGAAGCGAACAGCACCCCCTCTTCCATCCCATCTCCTCCCTGTGGCCTTCCCATCTGTCCGTCGCTCTCTAACCACGAAGCTCTAATTGGGCTCTTTGCTTTTGACTGCAAAGCCAAAGAATCTTGACTCCTTCCTTCTCCAACCACCCAATCAACCATCTGCCCCACGGTCTGACTATCCACACTATCCTTATTTCCCTCTTAATCAAACTTGAGCGCACACAGGTCTATATCCAGTAACCTCCAGGTTTGCCAGCAGTCTGTAACAAAACCTTTTGCTCTCTCAGACGGCATCACCCTCATCGTGGCAACACTGTGTGTGTGTGTGTGTGTGTGTGTGTGTGTGTGTGTGTGTTCTAACGACAGACGAGTGGCTGTGTGAGGTTAGCTACGGGCTAGTCACCTGCTTATGAACTCGTCCGTCACTGACCACACACACACAAAAGGCTCAACACTCAATTCGGAACCAAATATATTACTTTTGGAGAGGGAAGAAGGGAGATAAAGCACAGGACTAGAGGCTCGGTGGGGGAGGGGGGCAGAGCTGAGGAAATTCAGTGTGATTCAACTGGAATGAGAATAGTTATGAGATGGGAAGAGGGGGGGGGGGGGAGCAGAGGGACTGATTAAAGATGGAAAAGAACATAGAAGGATGAAGGAGATTAAATAGAGATGGGAGTCTGGAATAGAAGCGGACGGGTAGAACGGTTGATGCACTGCGAGGAGGAAAAGGTGTGGTGGCGAACATTGGTACCATGCATTCAGTAATATCACCGTCCAAACCAGCATCATGTAGCCAGTTAAGATGAAGAGAGACCTCTCGGTGACTATCAGCTGAAAAGGATCACTTTACTAAAATACACCAATAAATTATGCAGCAGGCAAATGGGTGATAACCATTGACTGTATATATGAAGTGGATGTCACCCGTTGGTTAGTGCACTGGTTTTGGAAATTGGAGTTCAGCATCTTGGATTTTGGTTGTCGACCATGCTGTTTTTTTGCAACCAGAGAACAGAAATTACCATATTTTGGCAGCGGAGGAATGTAGACATATACGGCTCTGGTGGCAGTAGCAGCCTGTCAATTACAAAGGTCGCCACGCTCGAAAGCATACCCTGCTTTAAGTGCAGGTCTTCCACGCTTCATGAATTGTGTATGTGGTTGTATTATCGGTTCTGCCTTCAGCCATTTGTGAGGCGTAATGTGTTTTTTTAAGGGTCCTGTCACGGTGTAAAAGCTGTTGTTCAAAATGTCAAGCTTTTTGCAGAAAGTGTTCAAGAGTAAAGGAGATGGAGCAAAGGAAGCAGAACATTTAGTGTTTCAGGTTCACTTTAGTGTAATGAAAACCAGAAAGGAGGCTTCGCTGCCTTTTATCAGAATCAGAACCATGTATTGCCATGTTTGTTTTCGCATTTAAGGAATTTGTCCTGGCGGAAGATGCATACATTTAACAATACACATTTAACAGTAAACACAGTGCAATAAATCAAAATGAATGAATATTTACAATTGAACAGTAGAATATCAAAATATCAAAAATAAGATAAAGTGCATAGAATGTGCATGGTATGTAAGTGTTGTGTGAAAGTGTAAAGTTAAAGTGTCGAGTGTATTTAAATATAAGGGTATGTGCAAGGGAGTGTCCAGTGGGAAATTGTCTGGGGGTAACAGAGGCAGTCCAGTCAGTGGGGGACCCGGGCTCTGTTTATGAGCCCGACTGCAGACGGGAAGAAACTGTTTTTGTGGCGTGAGGTCTTGGTCCTGATGGACCGCAGCCTCCTGCCAGAGGGGAGGGACACGAACAGTTTGTGTCCAGGGTAAGAGGGATCAGCAACAATCTTCCTCGCCCGCTTCAGGGTCCTTGAAGCAAACAAGTCCTGGAGGGACGGCAGATTGCGGCCAATCACCCTCTCGGCAGAGCGAATGATGCGCTGCAGCCTGGCCTTGTCCTTGGCAGTGGCTGCAGCGTACCAGACAGTGATGGAGGAACAGAGGATGGACTCAATGATGGCAGTGTAGAAGTGCACCATCATTGTCTTTGGCAGGTTGAATTTCCTCAGCTGCCTCAGGAAGAACATCCTCTGCCGAGCCTTCTTGGCGATGGAGCTGATGTTTAGTTCCCACTTGAGGTCCTGGGTAATGCTGGAACCCAGGAAGCGGAAGGACTCCACAGCTTTGACGGGGGAGTCACACAGGGTGAGAGGGGCTGGTGGGGCTGAGATCTTTCTGAAGTCCACAACCATCTCCACTGTCTTCAGAGCGTTGAGCTCCAGGTTGTTTTGGCTGCACCAGGTCACCAGGTGGTCAGTCTCCCACCTGTAGGCGGACTCGTCCCCACCAGAGATGAGTCCAATGAGGGTGGTGTCATCCGCAAACTTCAGGAGCTTGACGGACTGGTGACTGGAGGTGCAGCTGTTGGTGTACAGGGAGAAGAGCAGAGGGGAAATAACGCAGCCTTGGGGGGAACCGGTGCTGATGGACCGAGAGGCTGAGACGTGTTTCCCCAGCCTCACGTGCTGCTTCCTGTCAGACAGGAAGTCTGTGATCCACTTGCAGGTGGAGTCGGGCACGTGCAGCTGGGAGAGCTTGTCCTGCAGCAGAGACGGGATGATGGTGTTGAAGGCAGAGCTGAAGTCCACAAACAGGATCCTGGCGTAGGTTCCTGGGGAGTCCAGATGCTGGAGGATGGAGTGGAGGGCCATGTTGACTGCATCGTCCACAGACCTGTTGGCTCTGTAGGCGAACTGCAGGGGATCCAGGAGTGGGTCGGTGAGGGTTTTGAGGTGGGACAGGACCAGGCGCTCAAAGGACTTCATGACCACAGAGGTCAGGGCGACGGGCCTGTAGTCTCCTGCCTTTTGGTTCATGGATAGAGAGCTACTTCATGCCTCCTTTGTTTTCTCCCTCTATTTTACTCCCTCTTTTGACTCCCTTTTTCACTCCCTTCCCTCCTCACAGGTAACTTGTTTGAGTAGATCAGTAAATGAATTATCCAAGAATACATTAACACTTCATATCCTCTGGCACTTTCAAAGATTTCTGTGTGAGAGGAAGAGCGGCATAGGGAGATGAGACAATGGATAACAAGGTGATAACAAGTGGGAATGTTGCACCACAGGGGTGATTTATAATGAGAAGTTTGGTTAAAGCCGTGTAATTTGTGTACACACTTACACAAACCTGCACACATACCTGATGCAGCTTTGTGTTTTGCCCCATTTTCCCTGACTCAGCAAATGTTTCCCTCCTCACCTGTGTTTTTGCTCAGGCAGTGTTCATCCTTCAATCCTTTATTAGTCCCGCAGAGGGGAAATTACAGGATTACAGCAGCATTGTTCACAGTAAATAAAAGATACAAAATCAAGTAATATAAATAAACAGTAAACAGTAATAAACATAATAAAATAAAAACAGTAAAGAAGAATATTGAATATACAGAAGAAGAATATTGAATATATAAGATATTGCACCAGAATGATCAAAGTGTTGAAAGTGGAGAAAGTGTTCAGAATGTTTGTGGACTACTGGGAGGTCAGCTTATTGTGCCTTTTGTCACGGTCTGGGACTCCGGCTATGGGGTACTGGCGCTACCTGGTGACCTAAGGACGGTACAGCGGGCTGGCTGGGGGATGGGGCCCGGCTTCCGGGCTCACACCTGGGACTCGTTCCTAATTAAGGCCAGAGTAGAAATACGAGGCAGCAGACTGGACTCGTCACCGCGACGTTTGCGTGTCAAGACACGGTGCATGTTACTCTCAAGTAACTTCACTCGGAGGAGTAGCGGTTCTCAGCTGTGGCATCTGGATCCTCACAAGACCACCCCGCTTGGTTTTTTGAACAAGTGTATCCTGTCCCGGGTGAGTGAAAGTTTCTCCTCCCCGGAGACAGCGTTCTGAGTTGAACACATTTTTGGACTGTGACCTTTTTTTTCCTGTGTGGATTAACCTTTTGTTTTTTGTGGGCAGCGCATCTTCCTGACTTCCGGTCGAAGTTTTGTTTTACCTTTTGGATGTTTACCTTTGTTGGACTGCAAGCCGCTGCCTGAATAAAAACTAAAACTCTATTTCCAGTTCTGCATACGGGTCCTCATTAGCTCACGGGGTAACCCGTGGGTTTTTCACCCCAGAGACCCGGGTTCGTTTCCCGAGCCCGGCGGTCCTGACAGAACGTCGCGGACCAAAATGGACCCGGCAGAACAGGCAGCCCAGCGATGGGAGCGGTTGGAGCAGACGCTACAAGCCATCTCCCTCAGCCTCCAGACCAGCACTACCCGGCTGGATCAGCACGAGCAAGCCCTGCTTCACCACCGGGAGGTGGAGGGTCGCCAGCGGGAGAGAGCGTCGCAGGGACCAGGAGGGTTCCTGGTTACTCCCAGCAGGGTCCGGGTCGGACGAGGGGCTTGAGTCCATGCAACTTGGAGGGGCTCGGCTGCCGGCCAGAGAGAGAGAACGCCGGGTGCGTGAGAGCCTTTGCCTGTACTGCGGCAAGGCAGGGCATCGCCTTGCGACCTGCTCCGAGCTCACGGGAAAAGGGAGCGTCCGTCCAGCCAGGGGAGGGCTGTGACGGGCGTAACACGTGCCTCTCCAGCAGCGGACCAAGCGGTGTACCTCCCGATCTCCATCTCCTGGGGTGGAGGGGAGCATTCCTGCCAGGCGCTAGTCGACTCCGGAGCAACGGGTGACTTCATTGACCAGGGCCTAGCCCAGCGACTCGAGATCCCCCTGGTTCCCCTGGAGACGCCGCTTCCCATAACGGGTCTGGATGGGGAGGCCTTGGGTGATGGCAGCGTGACCCGAAGCACATCGCCCGTCAGACTGCAACTGGGAGATCATCGTGAGGAGATCTCCTTGAGCCTGATTCATTCGCCACAGTTCCCGGTGGTTCTGGGATTCCCATGGCTCAGCCGCCACAATCCCCATCTAGACTGGGTCACGGGTCGCGTTCTGGAGTGGGGCCCAACATGCCAGGCTACCTGTTTGTTCGGGGGGCCTCCCAATCGCCCACCGGAGCCTCCGGGCCCCGCGGATCTGGCACTGGTGCCGGCTGAATATCTGGACCTGCGGGAGGTCTTTAGCAAGAGCCGGGCCGCCTCGCTACCTCCTCACCGGTCGTATGACTGCGCCATTGAGCTGCACCCAGAGGCCCGGCCGCCCAAGGGGAGGATTTTTTCCCTATCCCGCCCGGAAAGGCGGGCGATGGAGGATTATATCAAGGAAGCGTTGGCTTCCGGGTTCATCCGGCCGTCCACGTCCCCGGCTGGGGCGGGTTTCTTCTTCGTGGGCAAGAAGGATGGCTCCCTGCGGCCCTGCATCGACTACCGGGGTCTCAACAAGATCACGGTACGTAACCGCTATCCTCTGCCACTAATGTCCACTGCCTTTGATCTTCTGCAGGGGGCTCGTCTTTTCACCAAGTTGGACCTGCGCAACGCCTACCATCTGGTCCGCATCCGGGAGGGGGACGAGTGGAAGACGGCCTTCAACACCCCAACTGGTCACTACGAGTACCGGGTGATGCCGTTCGGCCTGACTAATGCTCCGTCGGTGTTTCAGGCCCTTATCAATGACTGTTTGAGGGATATGATTAACCGCTTTGTCTTTGTGTACCTGGACGACATATTGATCTTCTCCAGCTCCCTGCAGGACCATCGCCTTCACGTACGCCGCGTGCTGCAGCGCCTCCTGCGGAACCACCTTTTCGTGAAGCCCCAGAAGTGCGAGTTCCACCGGTCGGAGGTCGCCTTTTTGGGGTATGTCCTCCGGGAGGGTCAGATCGAGATGGATCCTGGTAAGACCAAGGCAGTGAGGGAGTGGGAGGCACCTCAGTCGGTGAAAGGGGTTCAGCGGTTTTTGGGCTTTGCAAATTTTTACCGGCGATTCATCCGGGGGTTCAGCTCCGTTGCGGCCCCCATCTCCGCTCTCACTAGGGCGGGCCAGGGCCCCTTCGTCTGGACTTCCGAGGCAGAGAAGGCCTTCGGCGAGCTGAAGGGCAGGTTCTCCTCGGCGCCCATCCTCGTCCTTCCGGACCCGGACCGGCCCTTCATCGTGGAGGTGGACGCTTCGGAGGTGGGTGTCGGGGCCGTGCTCTCGCAGAGGGGCCAGGATGACAAGGTACACCCGTGCGCCTTCTTCTCGCGCCGGCTGAGTCCCGCTGAATCCAGGTATGATGTGGGGGATCGGGAGCTACTGGCCGTCAAGATGGCGCTCCAGGAGTGGAGGCACTGGCTGGAGGGCGCTCGACACCCGTTCTTGGTGTGGACGGACCACCGGAACTTGGAGTACCTCCAGGCCGCTAAGCGCCTTAACCCCCGGCAGTCCCGCTGGTCGCTGTTTTTTAGTCGGTTTGACTTTTCCATCTCCTACCGTCCAGGTTCGAAGAATGCCAAGCCCGATGCACTGTCCCGGCTGTTTCCCGCGGCCAGCGCGGAGAAGGAGCGGCGGCCGGTCATTCCCCTTTCCCGGATCGTGGCGGCCGTCCGCTGGGGTATCGAGGCGAAGGTGCGGCGGGCGCTGCGGGACGACCCCGCTCCTGGTCCAGAGCGGCCTGGTCTTCTGTTTGTCCCTCAGGCGGTGAGGTCGCAGGTTCTCCAGTGGGGACACGCATCCCGGCTCACGGCGCACCCTGGGGTTCGCCGGACGTTGGAGTTCTTGCGGAGGCGGTTTTGGTGGCCGGGGCTGGCGGGAGATGTGAAGGCTTTCGTTGGTGCCTGCCCCGTCTGCGCACGCAGCAAGGATCCCCGCCAGCGGCCGCAGGGGTTGCTACACCCGCTTCCCGTGCCGCACCGTCCGTGGTCTCACATCTCTATGGACTTCGTGACTGGGCTCCCGGAGTCGGACGGGAACACGGTGATCCTGGTGGTTGTGGACAGGTTCTCGAAGGCTTGCCGCTTTGTTCCTCTGCCTAAATTGCCATCCGCTTTGGAAACCGCGGACCTCGCCTTTAACCATGTTTTCCGAGTGTTTGGTCCCCCGCAGGATATCGTGTCGGACCGGGGCCCTCAGTTCGCCTCCCGTGTGTGGCGGGCCTTCTGCAAATCCATCGGGGCGACTGCCAGCCTGTCCTCCGGCTTCCATCCCCAGTCGAACGGGCAGACGGAGCGGGTGAACCAGGAGCTCGAGGCTACCCTGAGGGCCCTGGTGGCCGACGACGCGGCCGCCTGGAGCTCGTGCCTTCCGTGGGCTGAGTATGCTCACAATACCCTCCTGTCTTCCGCTACTAACATGTCTCCCTTTCAATGTCAGTTTGGGTTTCAGCCCCCCTTGTTTGCCGAACAGGAGGTGGACGTCGGGGTGCCCTCGGTCCAGATCTTCATGGGGCGGTGTAGACGGACGTGGAGGGCGGTGAGGCAGGCGTTGTTGCGCACGGCAGGGACTAACCAGGTACAGGCCGACCGGCGTCGGCGACCGGCGCCTTCTTTCCGCCCGGGGCAGGAGGTGTGGTTGGCGGCGCGGGATATTCCCTTGCGGGGGATGAACCGCAAGCTGGCTCCCCGGTGGCTCGGGCCCTTCAAGGTAGTCCGGCGGGTCAACCCGGTGACGTACCGCCTGCGGCTTCCTCGCTCCATGCGGATCAACCCATCATTTCACGTGTCCCTGCTGCGGCCGGTCCTTTCCTCTCCGCTGGCTCCGCCGGTCAAGCCTCCTCCCCCTCCCGTCATCTCCGGTGGTCAACCGGCCTTCATCGTCAGCCGGTTGCTGGACTCCCGCCGGGTGGGGCGGGGTATGCAGTACCTGGTGGACTGGGAGGGTTACGGCCCGGAGGAGCGCTCCTGGGTTCCAGCCCGGGACGTGCTTGGGGACGCTGTCCAGGAGTTTCATCGGGATCATCCGGATCGTCCTAGGGCTGTCGGGAGACGCCCGTGAAGGGGGGGGTACTGTCACGGTCTGGGACTCCGGCTATGGGGTACTGGCGCTACCTGGTGACCTAAGGACGGTACAGCGGGCTGGCTGGGGGATGGGGCCCGGCTTCCGGGCTCACACCTGGGACTCGTTCCTAATTAAGGCCAGAGTAGAAATACGAGGCAGCAGACTGGACTCGTCACCGCGACGTTTGCGTGTCAAGACACGGTGCATGTTACTCTCAAGTAACTTCACTCGGAGGAGTAGCGGTTCTCAGCTGTGGCATCTGGATCCTCACAAGACCACCCCGCTTGGTTTTTTGAACAAGTGTATCCTGTCCCGGGTGAGTGAAAGTTTCTCCTCCCCGGAGACAGCGTTCTGAGTTGAACACATTTTTGGACTGTGACCTTTTTTTTCCTGTGTGGATTAACCTTTTGTTTTTTGTGGGCAGCGCATCTTCCTGACTTCCGGTCGAAGTTTTGTTTTACCTTTTGGATGTTTACCTTTGTTGGACTGCAAGCCGCTGCCTGAATAAAAACTAAAACTCTATTTCCAGTTCTGCATACAGGTCCTCATTAGCTCACGGGGTAACCCGTGGGTTTTTCACCCCAGAGACCCGGGTTCGTTTCCCGAGCCCGGCGGTCCTGACACCTTTATGAATTAACTTTGGGAGGACATAAGTTCTTTAATTCTTTTTTTGTTGGTTGCTGGACAAGTTAATGACTAATTACTGATGATGAATGATCTCTCACTGCATACAAACACAGAATCAAACATTGTTATCAATCTAGACATATTTCAAAGTAAAAGTACCATATTTGTGCCTCGAAAAAGCTAGGCTACTTTTCTCAATAGGTGAGGTGCTGTAAACATTATAATATAAAACCATTTCCAGACATCAATGTATTTGAGTTCAGAACATCGCTGACTACGTACTTTCATAAAATACTTTACTGTATCATTTAAGACAGTTTCCAAAGTAAACGTGTTTGATTTTGTGTCTGTATGTAGTCAAAGATGTCGACTCAAATAGCCTGGATCAGTCATTCTAAGGAATTATGTATTTATTTGCTTTTCCAGCAATCCAAAAATAAAGACATTAAATATGGTCCATTTATGTTTTTCTTCTTCCTTTCTAACATGTAAAAAAAAAAAGCAAAAGGTCAACGGTACAAGATGGAAGAAGCAAATTCAAACATGTTGCCACAGTGGATTCCCTGTGTAGTGGAGAATCATTAGGCACCTCTAATATGATGGATGTCTCTCTCTCAAATGCTGCAGAGCTCAGTGGCGGCGTGTGGCGGGGGCAGATTTTCCTCAACAGCTTTCTGGGTTAAAGTGTGTAAAACGTGCAGGGAAAAACCTGAAAAAAGCCTGAAGGAGCTGCTAACATAGAGCTGTCTTAGAGGGGAGCGTGTGTGCGCATGTGTGTGTCTGAGACAGATGGAGGGAGGGAGGGAAAGAGAAGGACAGCAAGAGAGAAATATGGAAGAAACAGACTGAACCATAGAGAGCGAGAGAGAGAGGCAAAGAGACGTGGTGAAGTAGAAGGGGATGATAGGTGTAATGAAAGAGGGGAACCGGGGATGAAGAGAGGCAGATGGATCATCATGACATTACACTGGAGCAAAAGTGTGTGTGTGTGTGTGTGTATGTGTATCCACTTTCCCTCCTACTTCCCAGCTATGTGTGTTTGTTGAGCTCTGATGAATGTTTTACCGGCGCTTATGAGATTAAGAGTATCACCGCTCACACAGGCCTTTTGGCTTTGATGCCAGAGTTAATTCATTAATGCATATTGGCACACGTGCAAACATAGCTTGACATGCACGCACATATGTGTTTGTGCACACACTGTTTCAATAAATTATGCCCCTTAATGGTCCATGGACCAAATTTAGAAAAGCAGTTGAAAGCAAAGAAAGCCAAACGCGTATTTGTTCAGCTGTACCTCTTTTGTACCAGAGTTGTTTCTTCCCTTTCCTTCAGTTCTTTGTCGCGTTTGTTTTATTATTGCTCCGTTTCTATCATCCAACCAAATGAGAGCTTTAAGTCGGCTATATTGCACTTTAAAAACTTGTCGTGTGCTTATCCAAACGTATTACTAGGACCAACACAACCACAGTGCAATGACAACAGGTCAGTAGAAATAAAAGCTGGTTACAATTATATCATTTTGTGTTTAAGCTGGTAATTTACCAGATGATAGATTTATGAGAGCCTATAACCAGGCTCTGTGAGGCTGTAGTAAAGACATGCTCACAATGACTGGGATAACGGCGGATGTTTAGCAGGTATAACTTTAGCCATTTTCACCTTCTGAGTTTAGCCTGTTAGCTTGATAGCATTTGCTAATTTAGCACTAAAGTGCAGCAGGAGGATTTGCATTTCTTCTTGCAACTTTGACTAAGTTTGAGCAACAAGCGTCATTGATGTCAACAGTCGCACGTACATGCGCCACCGTTGCCATATGATGGGTCGATAGGTGGAACACACACACACCTTTTAAACCCCAGTCTCTCTGTTAAACATTTGTAAACCTCCAGGCTCAAGAGGAGAAGAGACAAATAGACGTTTTTTTTACTGGGCTTCATATGATGCTGATTTCCTCTGACGGGTTTGGACATTCAGTTTCGGTCTGATTCATCTGCACAGTGGAAGCCAAGAGATGGACAGAGATGCAGGCGGTGGTACCACTGTGTGCTAGCTGGTTCAAAAGGACAGGCAGCCACAGAGACGCCGAATGAATGGGAATAGAAGCTGTTATTGGTGAGAGCATATGGGTCGCTTCCCTAAAACACAACCGATGTTTCAATGAGACAAAATTACCCATATTTAGCGTACAAAAGACTTTCAGCTTAATACAGCCATGTCATTAGCCTGATTTAACAAATATTTATAAAATAAACATGGTAACTTTTGAAAAACTGACACTTTTTTTCCCCTCAGTTGTCATCCTCTGAATTGTTCTGCACTTCCAACACTGTCTGCCTAACTCGCTAACACGGCGATATCGTGGAGATAATTGTCAGGACCCCCGGAGTCGGGAAGCGAACCCAGGTCGCTGGAGTGGTAACCCCACGAGTTACCCAGTGGGCTATTGAGGACCCAGATGCAGAGAGTAAGGTCAAACTTAGTTTTATTTTCTAGTCAAGCAGAGCTTCAAAAAATGCCAACAGTCTTGAGACGGCAAAAGCTCAAACACAGTAGGTGGATTCCAAAAGCATAGAAAACTCCAAAAGGCAATAATCCAAACGAAATCGTTAACTCCAACACAGGGTAGTAATCCAAACAAAAAAGTAATCCCAAAGCACAGAAGAACAGTTACTAAGAAAAAGGTTTAACTGAGGAAGCTATCAAAAAAGGGATAGCTCTTGCTCACCCAGGCGAAGAAACAAAAAACAGATATCCAGAAATCACTGCTTAGTGAAGCAGCGAAACAGAGGCCGAGAACCGCGTTAACAAGCACAAACTGTTACGAGAGGGTAACGTGGAACACTTCATCTAAACAAACGTCGCGATGACAAGTCTAGCACACTACCAGGTATTTATACTCTGGTCAAACAAGGTTGATTGAACACAAATTACAAATGCAACACAGGTGTGGACCAGACAGACAGAGGCAAACAATTCAAAAGGTCTGAAATAATGTCTTTAGGCCCCCAGAGGTCGCCAATGACCCAAGTGGCGCAAACAGAAGTCCCAAGTCATGACAATAATGTCCTAAAACTGTTCCTTGGGGGCCAATACAAAGACCCCTGCACCCACGATTTGGTCCCGACATCCCAAAAAGTTGTTCTAATGCACGGCAGAGGACAACTCAACTTTGCTTTTCACTCCTGTCACTTTGCTTTCCACACGCATATATTGAGCTGGATGACTGCCCACCAGCTCTTACTCAACCTTGACAAAAGTGAGATATTGCTCTTCACTGACAAATGCTGTTTTTTTCCTTTGCGAAGACCTCTCTATCAGGACTGACAGCGCCATAGGGACACCTGCCACGGACTAGCAAGACTGTCAGCTGCCATGCCAGGCAGCCGGCTGCCATGCAGTTCCCCGGCCTCTTCCTCTCGCCAGTGCAAGTTTGCCTGTTTCCTGTTTTCAACACAATTTTTTTTTTTTTAATTTGCCCATTTCACCTCCACCCCGCAGCTCACATTGGATTCAGAAGCCTCGGTTCTGCTGGACAAGTTGCTAAGTGAGGTGCAACACCCCTCTGTATACCTCCAAGACATGTGCTTAGCTCCTCCCTCCCAGCAGACAGCAGCCCATAACCCCCCTCTCAGTTCCTCTCAGCCCCCCCTCCCCCCGGGCATCTCTGTGGTGAAATGACATTCCCACCTCACACAGAACTCAACTGTCTGTGTGAAAAGCTCATTTCTTCCAGGAACACTTCAGATCCCTCTCTGAGCTGCAAGTCTCTTGACCAGGATCATTCCTTTGTCCTGTGGGAGACAAAAAAACAAATGAAATCATTTTCCACCTGCTTCTTGTTTTGTTTCCATCTAAAGACAGTTTATTGTGAAGGCGCTGCTGTTACATGGCAATCGTGAGAGAATTGAGGGGGAGAAATGAATTCAAATGGCTGTGGTGTGGATCCACTGGTGAATTGTCTCAGTTAAAGTGAATTGTCTGTTTTCTCTTCACACGCTGTAAACGGGCAGGGTATGGCATACAAATTGGTCTCTCATTAGGATTAAAAATAAAATAAATATGGGCTTAAAGCAGTACTACTACCGTAGATGTTTCCCTTTCCTGAGGCAGCCGAACAACCTGTTAACACAACTTTGGCAGATGGCAGTGTGATGTCATCATGCATCCAATAGTCACGAATCAACAATGGCGTTTGTTTGGAGTCATCCTTCTTTCCACCTGGTCAAACATTCACACCCCTTTTAGCTCTAATTAGGTCTCCACCAACTACGGAGGGAAACGTCTGTCATGTGTATTAGTGTTATCAATACACAAATGATTGTGTACATCAATGCTATTGGTCACACTTGACCTCTGTCTTTTCACAGATATTAAACCAATGAAAAGTATTAAAAAGAGCTTTCGACTAAATCTTGTAACAGCATTAAAACTGTCTGTCAAACCTCAGAGCTCCACCGCACCTCCTTTTTGAATTAAGTGCTGCTCACAGCAGAGCTGAAGGTATAAAGTGACGAGGCAATTTCATCGGAATTCATCTGAGGCGGAGTTTCCCGCAGTTTTATAATGGACCGAAATTATTTTTAACAACAGCAGCCTGTCCCGGGGAATTCAACTTGACACGTCAGGGACGGCTGCCCGAGGTGGGAGCATGAGAACAACAATATTAAGATGCATTAAAGATGATTTATCGATGCTTACTCATGGTTCGGTACTGCACTTCAAGTTGTTAAAATTCACACGGTAGAAGAACTTATCCAAGAAAAGAAATACACTCTATCTCAATATCAGGTTAAAAAAAACATCCTTGATAAGCCAGTGGGTAAAGATATATCCTAGAAAAGACATAATTCATATTCTTGTTGAAGGCTCTATAGTCGCGTAGTTGCATGTCTGTTGTTTGGTGCTGGACAGGTAGCTCACAGTGGGTTTATCAAGACTGCTGCTTGGAGAAACCCGCCTCTCTTTATATATATAAATATGACTTTAATACATTATAAAGCTTTAATAACGATCAATTGGCACACTTTCCTTCTTCAGGGTGCCTTGACCACAAACCAGGAATTGTGGAGGCTGTGGAGATTGAACCAGAAGTATCGGCACCAAGAAATAAATAAAAGGTGTTTTCTTGTGACTCGGGTGAACTGGCCCTTTACAGTACACATAAAGTAATGAAAGGGGAGCTTCAGCTTATTCTCCAGTCCCTTATTTTGAGCTGCTTAGCATAAAAGATTGGGAAGTTAAATTACATGGATCAATAGATAAATGAGAAGCTACCAAATGTGTAGAAGAAAGAGCCACATTGTCTGTAGCGAAGGCGCAATAAGAAAGGAAGGGAAGGACTGACAAGAATGGCAGAGTGAGAACAGAGAGATCGAGATGGGAGGGCGAGGGAATGAGAGAGAGAGATGAGAGTGTGCTGCCATGTGAAGTATGATGATGATGAAAGAGTCAGACAAATTGGCAAAGGGGATGAGGAGGAGGGGAGAGAACACCGTTCCCTATTCTGCAGATAGGGGGCAGTATTAGTCTGTTGCAGGTTTCACAGCGAGGGGGAGTCGGGTGGGGTGGGAGTTCGAGGTTAGAATAGCAAAGGCTGTGGGAGGGAGAGGTAGGGATGGATGGACGGCGGACAAAGGGACGGGCGGTGGTGAAGAAAGAGATGGGGGACAGACAGGGCGGTAGAGACGCAGGATAGGAGAGACAGACTAGGGAGAGATGGGGGAGGGTGGGAGGGTAGAAGGCATAGATGGGGGGAGGAGAGATTCGAGGCTGAGAGCTGTGCATCACAGTGCAAGCACAGGGAGCACAAAACCACTGCTCATCTGTCGCCTTTTCCATACAAACTATGGGCTTGCACCACCTGCGCGCTCTCCGGCGATGTCCTCGACGCCGCGTGTCTACATGCGCCTGTGTCCGTGCATCTGCATGCCTTTCAGGGAACGTCCCTGCCTGCGTATGCTTTTTGTGTGTGTGTGTGTGTGTGTGCGTGCGTGTGCGCGCATACTGGCAGGGGTTTAGGGAAATGTTTTTTTTTTTTTTCCCCTCACAGCGTCTGTCCTTGATACGCCCAGCTGAATACAGAAAGCTTTTAAAAAGGGTATTACAGCGCAGAGCCAAGGCCCTCTAGGAGGCTTTCACAGCGTTGAAAGTCTACCCGGGGCACTGACCGCACTAACAACCTATTGCACTATTGCAAGGAAATCATTGGGTCCGAGGGGGGGGGGGGACGGAACACCCGATACCCGACAATCCCGATTACTTTTCTCTTTGAGTTCTTCTTATACTAACTTTGACAACATATTTAATTTACTGTTCATGAGGGATACTACTCTTCTTGTCAAGCAGCTTGTATGATTTCTTCTGTGGCTGTATAAAGTCTGTCTTAAGACCATTGCACCTCCACAACATTGTCATGATGGCGGTTGTGGTTCTCGGGACCCACGGTGCACCAATTTCGGCATTTCAATATTAAGAACTTACAATAAGTTGAAATCTCTTAGTGCTGCAGCGAGGGGCAGGGCTTCAAGGCTCTGCAGACTCAGTCGAGAATTGTCCTCCGCAGAGGGCCTTTCTCGGGCTCATTGACCGCAGTTCACTTCTGCTGCTGGATGCCGGATATGATAACAGGCCGCGTGGCCCAGACGAAAGGGTTTGGAAGTTGGTTTGTTGGATGGGCATGAAGGGACCGAAGTTTGCATACAATCATAAACATGTTTGCCTTTTTATTAACCAAAACCACAATATTTCCTTAACCAAACTGTAGTTGCCATGTGCATGTATCGTAGGGCGACATTTATTTGAAATGTTGCAATTGAACGTACAACAGCAGTTAAGTCTACAACCAACTAATGATGTTTAGCAGGTACCAATTAGGAGGCACCAATGACCAGAAATAGGGATGCACCGATACCGATACCGGTATTGGTATCGGTGGTCGATACTGCGTTAAATACTCGTACTCGCATCGGTTTCAATGGCCGATACCAAGAACCGATACTCACTCAACAGTATTTCACTACAACAAACTGGTCGCGCTTTGTGGAGAAGCAACCCCGTGGCGGAGCCGGAGACACTCTTCTCTGTCTCAACTGTCTCAACAGTCTCAACTTCTGAGCAGCCAATCACGCTATCCAAGTTGTTTTGCCGTCCAATCAGATGGCCAGTTTGTCTCAACAGCAGAATCTGGAGCCGCCATCTTGGATCCTCGCTACGCAGCGCTCACTTCTTTCAATAGACAGGAGAAAAGTGAGACGCGAGTACAATACAAGACTTTATCGATATTGTGCTTATTAACCGGTGTTGCATACGTGTGTATGACATATTTGTGCTCATATTAGTGTCACCAGTTGAGGTGGCCAGCCAGCCACGCCCACCTCATTTGGCTCACTCCGTTCACCTGCACACACAGCGGGTTCCAGTTGTCCATAATTAGACCAGTATTTAACCACCACTCTCACTCTCCTTCTCTGCCAGATTGTTTTGATGTTCATTCTCAACCTTCCAGCGTACCTCCCTGACTGCCCGGAGCCGATCTTGCCTGTCCCCGACTACCCGACTCGCCTAATCCTCGCTGTTCCCGAGCTACGATCTGACGTCCCGGTGCCGACCTTTGCCTGTCCTTCACAATCCGTATTTATCATTGTACAAGCTTTGTTGTCTGTGATTCTACGCCCCAGTAAAGTTGACATTCCAGATCTCTGCTGCTCGTGTCCTTCGTTCTGCATCTGGGTTCGACACTCACCCGTGATAGAACAATCTGGCCACAACATGAACCCAGCAGGAACACGGTTCGAGCAGATTGAGGCGGTCCTCACGCAGCAGCAGCAGCAGATTGAGGCGGTCCTCACGCGGCAGCAGCAACAGATCGAGGCGTCCAACACACTCGCTCGGCAAATGGCGGAGTCTCAGGCGACGGCAGTTTCCGGTCTCTCCGACCAGATACAGCAGCTGCTGGTTTCTGTTCGCCCGGCGGTGCCAGAGCCCGTCCAGGCGCCACCAGCGCCGGTGTCGCCACCGCTCGGGGGGATTTTCGAGCCTCGGGTCGGAGGTCCGGAGCGTTGTAATCCGTTTCTGACTTCCTGTTCCCTGCTTTTCAGCTTGCAGCCCCGTACCTTCGCCACAGAGAGGGCTCGGGTAGCGTACGTCATCAGCCATCTGACCGGCAGGGCTCTTCTTTGGGGAACGACGGAGTGGGACAGGCGGACTCCGGCGTGCGATTCTTTCGAGGATTTCTCGGAGGAACTTCGGAGAGTGTTCGGAGGGGCCGCGACTCGACCTGAAGCGGGACAAGACTTGCTATCTCTACGCCAGGGGAGCCGATCGGTCACCGACTTCGCGATTGATTTCCGGATCCACGCCCGTCGGAGCGAATGGAATGCCCCGGCGCTGCGCGACGTTTACCGATATGGACTAGCGGACTATATAAAGGACGCGCTGGTCGCCTATCCTCCGGCGGCGTCGGTGGAGGAGTTGATTGAGCTGACGGAGCGGCTGGACCTCCGCATCCGGACCCGAGAGGGGGAGCAGCGGCGAACTCCGTGGGACCAGCGCGACCGAGGTCGGGGTCCAGAGGACGGCGCGGAGCCCATGCAGGTGGGACGCACCCGGGTTACGTCCCCAAGACGGAGACGTCGCCGAGGCGGTAAGTCAAGCCGAAACCGCGGTAGGAATGAACATATAATAAAACAGCATCCATTGAAGGGACTGGGGCCAGCAGGGACTGGGGAGGTCGGGGTAAGCCATGCTGAGGGGAGACCGTCTTCCTCCATAGTGCGGCCCCGATTTATGGTCAGACTCTTACTCCCGGAGGGCGCCCGAACCGTGGCGGTACTCCTGGACTCTGGTGCCGACGAAAACCTCATGTCCCAAGGCCTGGCCAACGAACTAGGCTTAGAGAGGTGTCGACTGGCCACTCCGGTGCCAGCCCGGGCCTTGGATGGGCATCTGATGGAGATGGTCACCCACCAGACGGCTCCAATACAAATGATAGTCTCGGGTAACCACCGGGAGACCATCCAGTTCCGACATCGCTGCCGCCCCATCGGCCGTACGACTGTGCGATCGAGTTGTTGCCGGGCGCGTCACCACCCAAGGGCCGTCTGTACTCTCTCTCGGGACCTGAACGAGTGGCTATGGACTCTTAACGAATCGCTGGCAGCGGGGGATTATCCGACCATCGTCTTCTCCAGCCGGAGCGGGATTTTTTTTTGTGGAGAAAAAGGATAAGACCCTACGGCCATGCATTGATTACCGGGGCCTCAATGACATTACGGTCAAGAACCGTCACCCCCTCCCCCTTCTCGCTTCAGCGTTCGAGCTATTACAGGGGGCCACCATATTCACCAAGCTCGACCTCCGGAATGCTTACCATCTTGTCCGGATTAAGGAGGGTGACGAATGGAAGACCGGATTCAATACTCCGTCGGGACACTATGAATATCTGGTGATGCCGTTCGGGCTCACCAACGCCCCAGCAGTGTTCCAGGCACTGGTCAATGACATTCTCCGGGACATGATAGATAAATTTGTGTTTGTGTATCTTGATGATATCCTGATTTTCTCCAGGTCCCGTGAGGAGCATGTTCCCCAGGTGCAGGCGGTTCTCCAGCGGTTACTTGAGAATTCACTTTTCGTAAAGGCGGAGAAGTGTGAGTTCCACCAGACATCCGTCTCGTTCCTGGGGTACATCGTGGCTCCTGGTCAGTTGAGGATGGATCCTGCCAAGGTGGATGCTGTCAGAGAGTGGCCTATTCCAGAGAGTCGTAAGAAGTTGCAGCAATTCCTAGGGTTCGCTAATTTCTACAGACGGTTCATCCGAGGGTACAGTACGGTAGCCGCGCCACTCACTGCATTAACGTCCACCAAGGTTGTGTTTCAGTGGTCCCCGGAGGCCGAGACGGCGTTCCGGAACCTAAGGGAGCGATTCAGCTCGGGACCCATCCTTCAGGTTCCCGACCCCGAGAGACAGTTCGTGGTGGAGGTTGACGCCTCGGAAGTGGGGGTGGGGGCCGTGCTATCGCAGCGCTCGGACCGCGACCAGAAGGTACACCCATGTGCTTTTTTTTCCAGGCGCCTGTCTCCGGCCGAGAGGAACTACGATATCGGCAACCGGGAGCTTCTGGCAGTTAAGTTGGCACTGGAGGAGTGGAGGCATTGGCTGGAGGGGACCAAGCAACCCTTTTTGGTCTGGACCGACCACAAGAACCTGGAGTATATCCGGTCCACAAAGCGCCTCAACTCCAGGCAGGCACGGTGGGCTCTGTTCTTCACTCGTTTTGATTTTTCCCTCTCCTACAGACCCGGATCGCGGAACATCAAGCCGGACGCATTGTCCAGACAGTTCCAGAAGGACGAGGACGTGGGGAGCCCTGAGACCATCCTGCCGGAGTCATGTGTCGTGGCATCCGTGACATGGGAGATCGAACGGAAAGTAGCAGCGGCGACGGAGGGCCAACCAGGGCCGAGTGCGTGTCCCGACGGCCACCTATTTGTGCCTCCCGCATTGAGGTCTGAGGTGCTTCAATGGGGGCACGCCTCCAAGTTGGCCTGTCATCCCGGGGCCCAAAGAACCGAGGAGGTCCTTCGTCAACGGTTTTGGTGGCCCGCTCTGCAGGAGGACACTCGGGAGTATGTGGGGGCTTGCCAGACCTGCAGCCGGAACAAGACATCCCGCCGAGCCCCGTCCGGTCTCCTACAGCCTCTGCCAGTGCCGCACCGACCCTGGTCACACATCTCGGTGGACTTCGTGACTGGGTTGCCTCCATCGGACGGACATACGGCCATTCTGACCGTCGTGGATCGCTTCTCGAAGATGGCACATTTTGTGGCGATTCCGAAACTTCCATCCGCCAGAGAGACCGCCCAGCTCCTGATTGACCATGTTTTTAGGATCCATGGGATTCCAGTGGATGTGGTCTCGGACCGAGGACCTCAGTTCGCGTCGTTTTTTTGGAAGGAGTTCTGTAGGCTGCTGGGGGCCACCGCCAGTCTGACGTCCGGGTACCATCCTCAGTCTAATGGGCAGACGGAGAGGATGAATCAGGAGATTGAGTCGGCCCTGCGGTGTGTGGCGTCCGAGGATCCTTCGTCATGGGCACAGCAGCTGGTATGGGTCGAGTACGCCCACAATGCGTTGACCAGCTCCGCCACGGGTATGTCGCCCTTCCAGGCCGCATATGGGTACCAGCCTCCCCTGTTTCCGAACCAGGAGAGGGAAGCGTCATGCCCATCAGTGCAGGTATTTCTCCGCCGGTGTCGCCAGACCTGGGTCAGGGATAGGACGGCGCTGCTGAAGGCGGGGGACCGCTACCCCGTCACGGCTAATCGGCACAGATCCCCGGCGCCGGAGTATCAGGTGGGCCAAGAGGTGTTGCTGTCAACCCAGGACCTCCCGCTGCAGGTGGAATCCAGGAAGCTGACGTCCAAGTTCGTTGGGCCTTTTCCCATAGAGAGGATCATCAACCCGGTAGCTGTCCGGCTCCGACTGCCGCGGGCCATGCGGGTGCACCCCACCTTCCACGTCTCCCGGATTAAGCCGGTCAGGGAGAGTCCCTTGATGCCAGAGACACCTCCGCCGCCTCCCCCACAGTTCCTAGAGGGAGGTCTGACTTATGAGGTACGACGGATCATCCGCTCCCGTCGCCGAGGAAGGGGTTGCCAATATCTGGTGGATTGGGAGGGATACGGTCCCGAGGAGAGGTCCTGGGTCCCAGCAAGACACATCCTGGCTCCCGGGCTCATCCAGCGTTTCCATCAGCAGCATCCAGACCAGCCCGGGCCCGGAGGCCGGGCAGGGGGTCACATTCCGGGAGGGGCAAGGGCGGGTCCTTCCAGGATCCGGGAGGTGGGCTCCACGGGGGGAGACGGGGTTCCGGCGTCGCCCGAGTACTAGCCCACCGTCTGGGTTCGCACACCCTGGTTATGGACACTGGGGGACGTCAGGGGACGCCCCTTGAGGGGGGGGTTCTGTCACCAGTTGAGGTGGCCAGCCAGCCACGCCCACCTCATTTTGCTCACTCCGTTCACCTGCACACACAGCGGGTTCCAGTTGTCCATAATTAGACCAGTATTTAACCACCACTCTCACTCTCCTTCTCTGCCAGATTGTTTTGATGTTCATTCTCAACCTTCCAGCGTACCTCCCTGACTGCCCGGAGCCGATCTTGCCTGTCCCCGACTACCCGACTCGCCTAATCCTCGCTGTTCCCGAGCTACGATCTGACGTCCCGGTGCCGACCTTTGCCTGTCCTTCACAATCCGTATTTATCATTGTACAAGCTTTGTTGTCTGTGATTCTACGCCCCAGTAAAGTTGACATTCCAGATCTCTGCTGCTCGTGTCCTTTGTTCTGCATCTGGGTTCGACACTCACCCGTGATAATTAGTGCTCTTGTTAGTGGCTGACAGCCCCGGAGTTACTTGTAATCAGTCCGTCCCAACGCGACGCAAATGTTTCGCGCGACCAGATTACATGTAAAGTCTATGCACAGACGCGTGTGGTTGCGACAGACGCAAATTTACGCCGGCGGCACGTTAGACGCGAGAGTTGAAATTTTCCATATTTAATACATCTATAATTGAGAAGCTCTGCGCGTCATCACCGCCGTCCTGCCGGTTTGAATCAAACGGCTGCTGATCCACCTGAAGTAGCGCTGGCAGCGGCCTCATTCAGACGCTGTTGTGCGGCTACGGATGATATTATTGTAGCCGAGTGTCTGTTGTGTGTCTATATTTGTAATTCTAATAAAATGAAAACACGCTGCAGGGTAACTTGAACCACTTTTTTTATCTCCTTCACACACGTATATCCCACAATTCCACTCTTTTCCTTTCCATTTCTCCCTCCACAATAAAAGCACCGGAAACATAACTTGGAACACAGCTTCCTATATAATTGCTCGATACCTAATATTATCGCTTACATTATGAACCCGGACACGGGGCGTTTATGGTCCGACATTAGAGGGACTTCCACAAGAAGTTTAAAGCTTGGGATAGCCTTCTGTTAATTTTGTACTATAGGCTTGACATAATCTGCAGAGGATAAAATCTGCCTCCAAATTAATTGCACTTTCATGGAGACCAAATCTAAGAAGTATCGGTACTCGGTATCGGCAAGTACACAAATAAAAATATCGGTATCGTATCGGTTTGTAAAAAATGGTATCGTTGCATCCCTAACCAGAAATAAGTCAAGGGATCACCAAAGTCATTAGGATCCATCTTCTGGGGACCATGCCTGTTTGAAAATGTCATGGCAATCCATCCAATAGTTGTTGTGAATTCCTTTGATGGACTGACTGACCCACCGATACTACCATCCCCAGAGCCATGCCACTAGAATAGCTTAAAACTTTATCATGAAAGGTATTCAAGGATTTAACAGAATTATCCAATATTGGTAAAATACCAAATCTGTTTGCTTCAGATGCCTGTGCAAAGCAATTGTTGTTGTAGTACATTACATTAAAGAATATTCTGACAAAGACCCATTAGAATCAATCCAAATTGAGGATTTCACAACCAGCATGATGTTTATCAATCATCAATAAACGTGTATTAAAACAAGATGGATCATATCAGAGCATTACGACAGATGACAAAAAGATTCCATTATTTGCCAATGGGAAAAAAATGACTGTATGGTACAACAAAACACTACTATGGAAACTTCATTGAAACAAAGTATAGGGGCTCAAAACAATATTTAGACAAAAAGATAAGCCTTTCGGGTTTCTTTTCATTGGGAAAATGTGAATGTAAGTGATATCGCTGCACATTCTTTGAGTTCAGTGAACCATGCAGACACACATCATCATACCAATGACTTTACTTGGATTTCTGAACATGTGGCCAATGTGTGAAAGGGGAGCTTTTGTGTGTGTGTCTTTAAGTGTATGTGTGTGTAAAATAGTGACCATCTGCAAACAAACCTGTTCTTAGTTATTATTTGTATTTCATCACTTCTCTCCTCATCTGTTGTTATTTTTTCCCACACTGTCTTGTCCCTCACATTTAAACATACACACACACACCCTCAGCACATACTAGACCTAATAAAGAGCAACAACACAGATGTCAGAACAGCTGATCCTATTCAACGCAACCATGGGCACTGTGTGTGTGTGTATAGAAGAAAACAGTGTTAAGAGCTATACACAAAGGTAGGATGTTGTCACTTTAGATTTAGTGCAAGTATTTGCAATGTTGTAAATGATAAACACTAATAGCTGAAACAACCTTTTAAAAAGAAATGGAGACTATGGCTGTTTCGACAGTTTATCGTAGTGTTAGTGTCACAACAGTAGTTTATATTGGTTAACAGTTCTGTACTTCACACACCTTGAGTCACCTTGGAGGTAAATGCTGTACCTGAATTATATATAATCTTAAATCCTGACGGTTACGACCCTGGCTCAGAGGAAGTGGCGTCGGAGTCAAACAAACAACTGTAGTTTACAAAGCCATGCACTCCCCAACAACGCTTACTGCCTTCCTGACACTGTGTGCTGGGCTAGATTAATGAATATCTCTCTCTCTATATCTATATCTATAGCACGTCCTTCAAGCTAGCCGGCCCTGGCACGTCAAAGAATACACCCAGCATGTCAAAATAAAGATCTGATTGATTGAAGACTATGGATGCAACGATACCACTTCTTATTTGTGTACTTGCCGATACCGAGTACCAATACCGATACTTCTTAGATTTGGTCTCCATGAAAGTGCAATTAATTTGGAGGCAGATTTTATTTTATCCTCTGCAGATTATGTCAAGCCTATAGTACAAAATTAACAGAAGGCTATCCCAAGCTTTAAACTTCTTGTGGAAGTCCCTCTAATGTCTGACCATAAAACGCCCCCGTGTCCGGGTTCATAATGTAAGCGATAATATTAGGGATCGAGCAATTATATAGGAAGCTGTGTTCCAAGTTATGTTTCCGGTGCTTTTATTGTGGAGGGAGAAACGGAAAGGAAAAGGAGTGGAATTGTGGGATATACGTGTGTGAAGGAGATAAAAAAGTGGTTCAAGTTACCCTGCAGCGTGTTTTCATTTTATTAGAATTACAAATATAGACACACAACAGACACTCGGCTACAATAATATCATCCGTAGCCGCACAACAGCGTCTGAATGAGGCCGCTGCCAGCGCTGCTTCTGGCGGACCAGCAACAGTTTGATTCACACCGGCGGGACGGCAGTAATTTTTTACTGTGTGAACGCGACGCACATTACTCTACACACCTTGCCGCAAGAGAGCGACGAAAGAGCCGTATGCGGCTCTGGATCACGGGTTGCCGACCCCTGCCCTAGACGTTGAAGTCAGGTAGGACAACAAATCTTTTTCTTCACAAAGCGCGACCAGTTTGTTGTAGCGAAATACTGTTGAGTGGTATCGGTTCTTGGTATCGACAATTGAAATCGATACGAGTACGAGTATTTTAACGCAGTATCGACCCCCGATACCGGTATCGGTGCATCCCTATTGAAGACTATGACAATCAAGGATAACGCCCACTCTCCGTGTACTTTAATCTGCAAAAACTAGATAGCAGACGCTCTGCTCCCATAGACATAGAGATGAAATCTGATTGCAGTGTTTCCCCTACTGTTATAATAGGGGGGCGTGGCGCCCCCCTATTATAATAATAGTAATTTTCTCTATAGCGTCAGATCACAACAGAAGTAATTTAAGGTTCCCTTTCCGGCCCTAGGTTTCCGTTTGCCACTTCGCCTACATTCGCATTACGCGTAAGGATTCGAAACCCACCTTTTTCGGGCTCTCCTAACGGGCACGCCGGAAGCTCTCAAAAATCGGGTCGGTCCGGGTTCGGATAACATATTTTGTCTAGTTGCGAGAAGGAAAGCGGGGTCCCCTGCCTCTTACGCTCACCCCGTGGCGATTTTCCAAACTTTAAAAAGGTGTAGTCGAAATGTCCCAGTTCCGAAGTTGGCCACCAGATGGCGAGCGTCCGGGGACACTCGGGAACAAAAGGGACATTTGGGGAGGGACATATGGGAACAAAAGGGACATTTGGGGAAACTCCCCGGACGCGGCCCCCAAATGTCCCTTTTGTTCCCAATTGTCCCGGGACACGGGGGAACAAAAGGGACACTCGGGGGGGACAAACGGGAACAAAAGGGACATTCGGGGGCCCCGATCGGCGAGATTTGGGATTTATTTTAAAACGTTGAGATCTCCGCAACCGAGCGACGCACGACGTCCATAGTAGTCTAAATGTCCTCGGAAATCCTTACATTTCAAAAACTGCCGCTTCGACTACATTAATATGGGATGAATGTAGTCTAAATGTCCTCGGAAATCCTTACATTTCAAAAACTGCCACTTTGACTACATTAATATGGGATGAATGTAGTCTAAATGTCCTATGGAATCCTTATCTTTTCAAAAACGGCCACTTCGGCTACATTAATATGGTACGGACAGTTAGTCTAAATGTCCTATGGAATCCTTAT
This sequence comes from Cottus gobio, assembly GCA_023566465.1. Lineage (NCBI taxonomy): Eukaryota > Metazoa > Chordata > Actinopteri > Perciformes > Cottidae > Cottus > Cottus gobio. The sequence continues at coordinate 17,773,128 of CM042228.1, read as the reverse complement.
AAATCAAAAACTGCCACTTCAGCTACATTAACATGGGCAGACTGTTTAGCCCAAATGTCCCTGAGTTTACCCAGAGAACGTGCCTCTATTCCCGGGTAAGCTCCGGGACATTTGGGGTAGTAGCCTCCCCATGTTAATGTAGTCGGAGTGTCCCTTTTTGAAATGTAAGGATTCCATAGGACAATTGGACTAACTATCCATCCCGTGTTAATGTAGTCGGAGTGTCCGTTTGTAAGGGAAGACCTTCATCATTCAAAAACTGCCACTTCGACTACATTAATATGGGATGAATGTAGTCTAAATGTCCTCGGAAATCCTTACATTTCAAAAACTGCCACTTCGACTACATTAATATGGGATGAATGTAGTCTAAATGTCCTATGGAATCCTTATCTTTTTAAAAACGGCCACTTCGGCTACATTAATATGGTACGGACAGTTAGTCTAAATGTCCTATGGAATCCTTATAAATCAAAAACTGCCACTTCAGCTACATTAACATGGGCAACCATATAGCCCAAATGTCCCTGAGTTTACCCAGAGAAAGTGTCTCTTTTCCTGGGTAGAGTAAGACCAAACATGCCCTGGAGGAACTACTGTTGGTAACTGGAGTAGACGGGTGTTTTTGGTGCAATTCCTCAGTTCTCAATAAGTTTGGATTTATAAGGGATGTCTCCTTATCATTCAAAAACTGCCATTTCAACTACATTAACATGGGCAGATTGTTCCGCCCAAATGTCCCTGAGTTTACCCAGAGAAGGTGACTCTATTCCTGGGTACAGTCAGAGCACACATGCCCTGGAGGAGCCAGGGTTGATTTCCCCAACTTGTACCCATAGAAAGTGCCTCTATTCCCGGGTAAGCTCAGGGACATTTGGGGTAGTAGCCTCCCCATGTTAATGTAGTCTGGATGTCCGTTTTTGATTTATAAGGGTATGAATCCTTATTATTTAACTTTCCCCAAGCTCACTCAAAGAAGAGAATTCATGCCCAGGAGGAAAGGGGGTGATGTCCCCAACTTTTACCCAGGGCAGGTGACTCTTTTCCTGGGTACAGTTTGACCATATGTGCCCTGGAACTTGTAGAGTGAATTTTTCGGAATCCTTATGAAATGTCCCCCAAATGTCCCATTTGATCCCAAGTGTCCCTAAAAACAGACATTTAATTGTAATTAAATACTTTAAAACAAGATAGAGACCTGAAACCTGTTCACATTCCAAGAGGGGCATCTGAACATAGACACCCTAAAGTTTGGGACCAAAAGCTGCAGGTTAAGGCCCCCAAAAACGATCCAGAAGGGTAAAAAGTGACCACAATTCCCTTATATTTTGATCTTTTTTGACAAGTGAGAAACAGTCCATCATTTCAAAACTGCTTGTACAATATAACCCATATTCTGCAGGGACACTCTGTGAGGGTCCTAGAAGGAGGATGTGTTGTGAAATTCCCCCCAAACCCTTCACAAGAGTTAATTGGCTGCCTGGAACTAAGAAGTTGAGAAGGGTGTTGGGGTTGACGGATCCGAGAGCACCTGCAGATCTTGGGCTGATCAGAGCTTTTTTTTCTGAACATGCTAGAGCTTAGCTTTCTTTTCCCCGTTGTACCCACTCCCAAATGGGACCCAGCCATGTTAGCCCCGACCCTGTAGCCCTTAGCATGGCCGAATGGCAGGGCTTTGAAAAGGCCCAAAAATGACCAATTAAGCCCCTCCAAAGGCTAATAACTCCCCGGGACAAAGTCCAAACTGCTTGAAACTCGGTGGGCACATCGCCCTGGATGCCCTGAATAGGAATCCAAAAGCCCAAGTCTGTAGAGCCTTCAGAAAGCTAACTTCCGTTTTGAGCTAGCTACTGAGCTAACTCCAACGGATCCTGGTAGAGTATGCTCTGGCGTCTCTAAATATCATATATTGTGTCGAAAAGTCATTTAAAAGTGTTTTTAATGCACTCAGTAAAAACTCTCCTGACTCAAAAAACGAAGCTCAAATCACCTTTCTGACCTCTCCACAAGTGAGATTTGAAGGAAAAAAAAAGTTGCCCGGGGCAAGATTTGAATCACGGACCTTGTGGTCCCCAGGCGGGAGCACTACCACTGCGCCACCAGCCATTCTTAGTGATGTAGTCGAAATGTCCCATATAAAGTAGCGAAGTATCCTTATAATTCGAAAACTGCCATTTCAACTACATTAACATGGGTAGACTGTTCCGCCCAAATGTCCCTGGGTTTACCCAGAGAAAGAGCCTCTTTTCCGGGTAGAGTCAGACCAAACATGCCCTGGAACTTGTAGAGTGAATTTGGGAATCCTTATGAAATGTCCCCCAGGTGTCCCTAATGTAGTCTGGATGTCCCTTTTTGATTTATAAGGGATGTATCCTTATCATTCAAAAACTGCCACTTCGACTACATTAACATGGGCAGATTGTTCCGCCCAAATGTCCCTGAGTTTACCCAGAGAAAGTGTCTCTTTTCCTGGGTAGAGTAAGACCAAACATGCCCTGGAGGAACTACTGTTGGGAACTGGAGTAGACGGGTGTTTTTGGTGCAATTCCTCAGTTCTCAATAAGTTTGGATTTATAAGGGATGTATCCTTATCATTCAAAAACTGCCACTTCGACTACATTAACATGGGCAGATTGTTCCGCCCAAATGTCCCTGGGTTTACCCAGAGAAAGAGCCTCTTTTCCCGGGTAGAGTCAGACCAAACATGCCCTGGAACTTGTAGAGTGAATTTGGGAATCCTTATGAAATGTCCCCCAAGTGTCCCTAATGTAGTCTGGATGTCCGTTTTTGATTTATAAGGGATGTATCCTTATCATTCAAAAACTGCCACTTCGACTACATTAACATGGGCAGATTGTTCCGCCCAAATGTCCCTGAGTTTACCCAGAGCATAACTCCTCATGACAAGGTCCAAACAGCCTGAAACTTTGGGTGTATGCTGCCCTAGACAGCGCGACCCTGATCCTAGAAGCACAAGTCTGTAGACCCTTTAGAAAGCGAACTTCCGGTAGGAGCCAGCTAGTGAGCTAAGACCCCCAAAACCCTGAAGAGGGTGTCCCGCTGTGTCCCACGTTTGATTTAAAATATGAGTGTTGAGAAAACACCAATTACCAAGTAATTTCAAGTATTTGAGCCAATGGGGACTTGCTCCACGTATTTTTAGCTTAATCTATGAATGTTGACCAATTTTATGGTTAAGGAAGGATTTTGACCCAAATGGCACAATTGTTCCCAAGTGTCCCTTGAACCCGCCCATTTCCAACCATTTCCTGTGTCAGGAAGGATTTTGACCCAAATGGCACAATTGTTCCCAAGTGTCCCACAACCACTGGCGCCCTCTATAGGATTTCCCAAATGTCCCTTTTGTTCCCAATTGTCCATCCCAAATGGCCCTTTTGTTCCCATCTGTCCCGCCGTTTAACATGGGATGTAGTCGAAATGGCATTAGCTGGGACACTGAGACCAAAAACTGCCATTGGCCCATAACGGCCCATGTTAAAATGGGGGACAAATGGGAACATTCCCTTACCTATAAACAGGTCAACACCTTGTTCTTTTATTCAACTAAATAAATGTTCTTATGTTATTGATCGTATCTACCTGACAGCATGTCATTTCTGTCTCTACGTGGTCGCGCGTTTACAACTCTACTTTTCTCTCAGTAACGCGCACGCCGGAGTTCCGCCCCGATGCGATGCACACATCCCTCACTCAATCAGCTCAGTTTTGTAGTCTTTCACTGGATGGTTTGTTGTCATTGTTGTTTACATGGGGATGGAATGCTCCGCCCACTTAGAGTTTGGCTTGATTTGTGACATCACTAGTTATCAAAGGGAAACTGTTTCCAGAGCTTATACAACTCCCCATGAGAGATTCAACACATGTTGCAGTACGATAGGATCTAGTACAGAGACCAACACAAGTTATTACTGACAGCCAGCCTTTTAAAGACCGCCAAAGTCTTTTATTGCACACTAAAGTCATTATAAAGACAAACTTGTAAAGAATTACAAGTATTTTCAAGACATTTATATTTCCGCACCTTTCCACTCTGCTAATGGATCGAGGAAATACCCAAAGATACGGTGCTGCCAGTCCTCAGGACCGCCAACAGGACCGCCAACAGGACCGTCTTTTTTGTGCTGAAGAGAAGCTGAAAACTCTGAAGCTGCTATAGGAGAAGGAAGACACAATCATTGGTCTGTCTGAAAAATTAGACACTCAAAAGAAGCTTGTCTGCGAGAGCAACGAGGCCTGGCAGTTCAAATATGACGCTTTGGAGCAGGAGAATCTCCTGACAGAAAAGAGCTCAGAGTCCACCACCAAGTCAATTCATTCAGAGCGCTAATATCTGGAGAAGAAGAATTAAAATAGAGAATTTAAAGAGCCAAACCATGCTGGCCTGCCAGACCAATGAGGCCTGGCAGGCCAAATATGACGCTCTGGAGCAGCAGAGTGTCAGAAAAGAAAATATCTCAAAGATCAGCAGAAAGGCTCTGTACACAGAACGCAAAGATCTTTTGGAGCAGTTGAAGGAGCAGTCTGCCAAGATAGGCCTTTTCAATGTCAAATGGGACATTGCAAAAATGAGAAATGAGGCAGAGGTCAAAAAGCTGAAAGGCCAAATCACGATCCTGGAGGACGTCTGCCTAAGATTGAAGAAGAAGAATCTCGAGTTCTTTGGCAGGAAGATGGGTGACAGAGAGACTGAGTTAGAAAAAATGAAAACAAAGGTGCTGGCCGGGAAACCTGTCCATCCTTCCCCCCTCCAAGCAAACCTCCTTCCTCAATCTCCATCTCCTTCACGCCCCACCCCATCTACCATGGGTGCTCAGCAATCTCAATGTGACCTTGGGCAAGACACCTGCTCCCGTAGTTGTGCCTACGGTGCATGAATGTAGTCCCGATGGGGGGTGCTACCGTGATGGTAGCTTCTCCCATCAGGGTGTGTTAATGTAGGGGGGTGTGAATGTAGTCCTGATGGGAGGTGCTACCGTGATGGTAGCTTCTCCCAGACAAACCATTCACCACCTAGATCTTCATCTTTACTCCATTGCGTAAGCTTTTCAGGTAAGCAATTTAGGTGTCTGGTTTAGTGTAATCCTATTTTTAATACAAGGTGTCAAAGTAACATCTAAATGTATTTATTTTGCTCTGAAACCTGAAAAGGCACCCACTTCTTGCATCTCAGTAATTGTGGCAGATTTTAGGACGTGGTCATCGATATTTTTTTTGTTGTGGAGCAATTTATTTGTTGTTTTTTTTTGCTTTCCTGTGTCCAGCATCTTCAAGACATAATAATAATAACTTACTGTGGGGCGGGGGCGTGGCTAGCGCGCCTGCGGCACAGAGAGAGAGAGGGAGAGAGAGGGGACGATCATGGGGATCAGCTGTGTCTCGTGAGGAGGCACAGCTGATCCACATGATCGTGGGATTGCGTGGGCGGGGAAGGGAGATATAAGCTCCCAGAGCCACGCAGTAGGGGAAGAAGTGGTTTGAGTTAGTGAGAGCTGGGTGTGGAAATGCCAAATAAAAAGCATAAACGCGCAGCGCTGGTGTCTGTCCTCTGTCAAGAGCTCCGTGAAACCCTCGGTAAGGAAGAACCATGTCACAGTGGCGCCCAACGGGGACTACCGGAGGGGAGGAGGCGGCAGCCAAGGCAGCCGGACGAGGACGGAAACGCAGCGATCGAGGCGCTATATGCGGCAATGGCCGGCATCGGGGCGCCAGCGGCGCCGGAGAGCAGGCTCGTGGCGAGGGCGGAGCGGGTCCCGCCGGCCCAGGTGGGGGGGGCTCGGCCGCCGCCAACCCCAGACGTACTCCGGCGGCGGTTCCGCTCGGACCGACTGAGGCCGGGGGACTGGCCGGCGATGTTCGCCGTACGGCTGCAGGAGGCTGCGAGGCAATGGCTGCAGCCAGGCGGCATGGGCGGAGTCCGGGAGGTCATGGAGCAGGTAGTCCTGGAACAGTTCCTGGGGGGACTGCCGGAGTGGATGGCCGACGGGATTCGGGCCCGGGGCCCGGCCAGGCTGACGGACGCCCTCACCATGGCAGAGGACCACCTGGCCGGGAAGGCGGCCACCGAGCGGGACGTCAGACCGGCGGAGGGCATAAGCAGGCCGGCGCCGACAGCCCGGGCGACCTCGCGAGCGGCGACGCAGACGGCGTCGGAGATGGCGACGCGGAGGGCCGAGTCCGCGGCGACGCAGACGACGGCAGAGGCGGCGACGGCGGAAGCGGCGACGCAGACGGCGGTGGCGGCGACGGCGGAAGCGGCGACGCAGACGGCGGTGGCGGCGACGGCGGAAGCGGCGACGCAGACGGCGGTGGCGACGACGGCGGAAGCGACGGCGCCGACGCAGACGGCAACGAGCCTGACGACGGCCGGCGCTCCGACGACGGTGGGAGCGTCGGCGGGAGCGCCACCCGACCAGGAGGGCCGGGGGAAGCCGCCGCCGCGAAGCCACCCGGAGTCGACAGGGGTCGGCAGACAGACAGTGCGGCGGGCTCCCAAATGGAGGGGGCAGGCCGAAGGGGTTCCACGGGAGCCAACACCGGGTCCGGGAGGCAGCGGCACCGCCCGGCCGGGGCGCTGGGTGTCCCCAGGGACGGCAAGGCGGGCGTGCTGGACGTGCGGCCGCCGGGGACACCTACAGCGCCAGTGCACCAGGCGGTGCTGGACCTGCGGGGCCCGGGGCCACCTGAGGAGGTCCTGTCAGGGGTGGAAGGACGACCAGGTGAGGCAGCGCGGCCAACCCTGGGGCATCCCGCTGAGTCCAGGGGCGACACCCTGGGCAACGCCACCGTCCCCGCCAGACTGGGGGAGAGACTGGGGCCGGCCGGTCCTCATCGGCAGGCGTGATGAGGGGGCCGAGCAGGCCCGGCTGACAGGCCAGGGGGCCGGGGCCCGGTGGGGCCGGAGACGGGGGGCCGAGCCAGCGGCTCGGGCCCGCGTCTGAGGTCCGTGGGCCGGGGCACAGTGGGGACCAATATGGGTCCCGCCTCCTTAAACTTTCTCTCTCTTGTGTTGCAGGTTGCCACGGCGGACTGAGGGGGAGAGCCGGTTTGGCCCCGGCGGAGAGCGCGAGGAACCTGCCTCCCGGGGCGGTTCCTCTCTCTCGAGTAAAAGTCCCTCTTGCGCATTTTTAACCTGCTCGCGCACGAAGCTTCAATCTGCGTAACCTGCTCGCTCTCGATTAAATTCTCTTTTTGACAGTAAGTGGGCGGAGCCAATCTCCATCGTATCTCTACATCTAATTGGTTACAATCCTCGTCTTTGGATTGGCTGGATATCACATCCAGGAAGAGACAGATGAACCCAGTCTACAGCACCAAGTAGAGACTGACCCTCTGTGTATGTGGGTCTACAGACATGTGGGTGTCTGTAGATCCAGTGTACAGCACGTTGTCTCCGTGTTCCGGGGCTTGTTACCATGAGGTGGGCTATGAGGAAGCTAATGTGTGTGTCTGTTACGTTGCCAGTACGTTATCTCCGTGCCACAAGTCTACTGGAGCTTTCTGCCTGAATAAACGGCCAGTTGGAGCCAATACGAGATCAAGTGTGACTGAATTAATAACACAACGCAAGAGAGAGGGAGTACACAACCGCTACAGTGGATACATATACACAGTGGATCAGGGGCGGACTGGGGGAAAAAGTGACCCGGTAGTTACTGTCAGACTGGCCCACTCATTACATGGCACGTTGCACGTATCCTCTGTGTGGTAATTGTGGTAAATTGTGTGCCTTGTTCCTGTAAGTGCTGCTAAACTAAGGTGGTGGGAGTGGTGCCTCTGGGTGTTGGTGTCTCTCGTCATGTGCCGTGTGGTTTGGGTACCCCTGGTTCCGACCCTCACGTGTGGCTGTGTGTGTGTGAGTGTTGTGTACATGGGTGATCAGGGTGCCTCTTTTCTTTTGGGACCCTCACCTGCACTGGTCCACCTTGCCACTGGTAAGTCACAGCCCTACACCCCTTATTTAAGTTTGTATTTAACATTATCTGTGAACCTCTGTGGTTAAAATAAAGATTGTTTATGTACTGGAACCACGTCTCCGCCTAATTCCGTATAATGAACCTGAGTGTCTTCTGAGTCTTGAATACTGTGGGCAAAACGTAATCTTTAGGTGCAATTCCTAAGGTGGTGTTGTCGTGCTTTGACGGTTGGTTAATATCCAACTTTAAACTATATAACTTATGCTTCTCGCCACACAATACATTGCCTTGTTAAGTTTAACTTTCTCAATGCACAGACAGAAACTGTCACACAGGCTTATTGAGTGGATTTCCACTAATTTCTTTCGCCAATTATTCACAGGAAATTGCTCAATCTCAGTCACTGACACTGTATAGAGTGACCATTAACATCACTGCTGAGTTCTCACGTGCACACTGTACCACTGTTGAAGCTATAAAAGGTCCACAGAAAAAGGCACATTGAGCAAAATTCTACCATATTTGTGTGAAAATATAACAGTTTGAGACCTCCAAAGTTAAGCGATTTACATTATATTAGGCTTGTGGTGGTTTTAATTGGCAGCAGTTTCCGGCAGTTATTGAAACAATGAACCAATCAGAGTTTAGAAGCAAGTTAAAGAATAGGGACGTAATCTGTAACCGTCTTAAAATAAAATATACAAATATTAATATTAATTTTGCTACTGAAACCCTTTTTCACACATGCAAATACATTTTCATTCAAAGAGAAACACATCTGCTCCTAATCTAATGCAATGCAGGCTTGGAACTCCATTATTCAATTCAAGATAGTCATTTGAAAATTAACTTAGGTTATTGCCTGACAAATGGAAAGAGATATACAAGTTGGCCAAAGATTGAAGTTGTGCAACACCTGCACCAGCGTTTCCTCTGGTAATCCTTTTAGTAGCGTGTGCAGCTTCCTGAGCTACAAACAAGGTCAGCCAAAATGCCACACTGTTCTGATTCTGTGGGCAGGAGCCCTCTGTGAGGCCCGCCAACACGTTTGGGCCCAGTGCTCAATTTTGCATCGGCCACTTGATAACTCAACACTGACTCACTCATGTGCAAATGGAATTATCAGAAAGCTAAGAGGCCAGAAGAGTTGCACACAATCCCTCCTTGATCACGATTCTATTGATAGGAGCTACCTGAGCTTTCTGTTCCAACAGATGTGTTGCATCCAACACATCTGAGTCTGTAACTTGAGAAAAAGGCATCGCACTTTCATACTGTGTATAAGTGTGCTTGGGTTTTCAGGCACATGTTCATTTAAGTGGAATGAGTTTGTGTGTGTGTGTATATGGGTATGTAGATGAATGTCCCAGTGTCCTTGATATGATTGGACAGAGATTAGAGTGGTCTGGCCACAGATGATAGGCTGTGATGACATTATACCTGGAGTGTGTGTGTGTGTTTTGAGGTGTTGTGGAGGACAATTACACTGTAAAAACAAAAAAGAGAAAGGGAACGTCTCACACATTCTCTCCTGCAGAGGTGTGTGTGTGTTTGTGCATGCGTGTGTGTGTGCTGGAAAGCTGCAAATACCTGCAATAAATGGAAGAGTTGACTGGCTCAGCCTGCAACCCCAAATACAACTGCATAATGAATGGCTTCATCAACGTTAAGTTTACATCCCTCTTGACTGTTGCAAATGTGTATTTACAGAGATGAGAACTGAGATTTTGCGAAACATCCATGAACCTGTTTATAATTTTTATTCTGGATAAAAAGTAATTAGGATGATTGTTATTTGAAGACTGCAAACAGGAGCCGCTAGTTCAACCTTTCTGTATACAAAGTTGTCATAATTTATACAAGTGGGCAGCAGTCTAAAAACGTGAAGCTATAGATAGTTTTAATTTTGATAATCAAGTGAGATTGGGGTATTAAGCGATATTTTCCAATTCAGAATTAGAGCCCTCTTTTTTGTTTTACACACTTGAGACATTTTTTTCCATTCTCTTAGGTATCCTCCCTTTACGTATATACACAAGTTTCAGTTCCCTTCTCAATTATATTTCCATACAGTTACAACCATAACCTTCGTCCACTACTGATTTCCACCCGGACCATTAACAGTACCAACGTATCCTCAAACAAGACATAAAAGTGACTCTTCATGCATTTTCCAACATTTCTGCTCATTTCATGCCGTCTTTACAAAAAAAGAGTGTAATCCTCACAGGAAACCACTTATTTAGGTTTAGGCAACAACAGTACTTGGTTAGATTCAGGAAAAGAATGTAACGTACATTTCTAAGTTCAGGCAACATGTTATGTTGAAGAAAATATTGGGGTCTGGGTTAAAACCGAATTGGAAATACTTAAGTATAAGTTACCTGCAAAATGAATCAATGTTGGGTTCTAGTTTTACACAGAGCACACACAGCTGTCATAAAAAATACCTTTTTTGTTGGACCCATTGACCTCCACTCCCTTTGTGTGTTTTTGTGCTCTTTAGACTTCCTGGATAATGAACATACAAAGTGATTTTATGGGCTATCGAAGAATTACAGCACATTTGTTGTCCTTTATGGTCGTATAAGAACAACCTTAACAGCTACACAACTCATATTTGATCTCTAATAAGACTGTATTTTTGTGAAGTACAAATATAGATTGTAGCTTTACGTCAAGGTTTATTGATAACACATTTTGACTTTCTTTCATAACTTTGTTTTGAATAGACATCCATGATTTGTCTGAGAACTATCATTGCCATTATTCTAATTCTTCTTTTTCCATTAGCAAGGCAGTCCGAATGATCAGAAGAAGTGGTGGAGCTACATTGAGAGGTAAAGAAGAGAAGTAATATGTGGGTGGAGATGGGTACAACGATTGGGGATGGAAAGGAAGGGGGGATGGGAGATGGAGGAGGGAAGATTGAATCTGAGGACAGGGTGAAAGGGTGTCGAATGTTGAAAGTGAAGGCAGATAACTATTAGATAGAGAGATAGATAGATAGAAAAGAGATAACACGACAGAGTAAAGGAGAGCTGGAAGGAGAGACAAAAGGGTGAGCGATTGAATTTGAGGACAAGATGGAAGGGTGTTGAATGGTATTATTGAAGGCAGATAAATAGCCACAGATTAAATTGATAGATAGATGGACAGACAGACATAGGTAATGGAGCGTAGAATGAAGGAATGCGACAGCGGGAAAATAAGACGAGGGTCATGAGAAGATGGAGGCACAGTACTGTATATATATATATATATATATATATAGACATATATATATATATATATATAGACATGTACATGAATGCCCTATTTAACCACCTGCAAATATCAGCATCATTAAACCTGTGTATGTCAGTGGAGACCCATTTTAATAGGCTAGCTTTCATTCAGCATGTTTAATTGTTGTGTTTTAATTAGAATATGTTAGTGCTCACTATATATCATATTCACTGCTGACATAACCTAGTTTCTATACTCAGATCATAAAAATGTCCTATCATTTAAATCTGCCCTTCGGTGGACCAAGCAATCTGGGGACTCTTGGGCTTTTGCTGCCGCGCTCCCAACCAGCAGACATCATTATCATTCTGCCAACTGAAGCCAGTTCAGTCTGATTTATGGAAATGATCCGTCTTCTCACCCACAAGTTGGATGCGGCGGCCCCGACTTGTGACGTATAAAGAAGAAGAAAAACTCTCGGCTTGAGCTGAAATAGTGCGTCCTTCCAAATGCCAAGCCCACGTTCAAGACATGTGTGGGAAAAAGATTATGAAATAATCAGTTACTTAAGAAACAAAGCTTCTTAAAGGGAACCATGGCAATGTGTGAGAGGTGAAGCAATGAGACACTGGATCTTACAAAGGCATTTCAGCGGTTATATTCAATTGGCACTTTTCTGCATCAGGTGAAAACGCCTGACTTTTTTTTTTGTTCATTCAGAATAAGGATGCAGGAAGACGCGGAAGTCATGAAGAAATAAAGTGGGAGCCGAGAACTCTCTCTCCCTCATCCCTCCTATCTCTTTTTCTATTTCGGCCCTGCGGGCGCTTTAATTTCCCTCTCCCCGCCTTCTCCTTTTCAATCTGTCGCCGTCCTCCCATCTTAGTCGTCGTCCCTCCAGACCCCCTTACCGTCAGAGCTTAACCGTTCATTGATCCCACTCTAAAACAAACACATATGTATTCAGTGCAGCAATGCACCACTGGGACCAGAAGTCACAGCTTAATGGTTCTTGTGTGTGTGTGTGTGTGTGTGTGAGGGGAGAGAATGTGAACCAAAGTTAGTTGTCCCTGAGTGTGAAACAGGCAAGGGATGAATCACTCTTATTTCACACAATTCATGCTCGCACACACCTGCAAGCAAACATACGCAGGTGTAGCCGCTAAATAAGCCCGCTCCCAGGGCGCGCCCATCTTATTTTCCTCCGGCCGCTGCACATGCTCGCACGAAATAAAAGCGAGGGCTTCTCCTCTCCATTATTATTTTCATTTACTCCGACTCATGTGCACACACACACTCATACACACAATGAACAAAAATGTGCTCAGCGGTATGCAGCATGCATGTGCACACACACTAGAGGAGCACGGAGTGATTTATGGTTGGCAGGTAATGTATTTTTACTGTTGCACATAAACAGCAGTGATCTTTTTTCAAAATCATCATTTTGTTCAGTTGAATTTCCAATTATTAATTGTCTCTTTTTCTTTCCTTTTGCCACGATAACTGAATGTGACCTGCTGTCTGATTGACATGTTGAAAAATTGCATGTGTGAACTGTGTTCAGTGGATTCTCTATAAAGATGACACATTACACTCTGGCAATGGTTGGAAATGGTACGCCACTTCCTGTCTCCTAAATGGGGCGTGGTCAAGGCGTGTTTGACCCTCCTTCCCTAGTTTTCAGTGATCAGATTGGATGACCGGGCACTGACGTTGCACAGATTCAGATACACAGCTTCTGTTGCTAGCTACCAACTGTATAAAGATTTTTTTTTTATAAGCCTCATATTTCATTCTGGAATAATTCAAGTAATACATTTATAACGTTACAGACATTTCAAAGCCAATTGTATTTGATTCAGCTGACATTGAGCTCACATCCAATTGGATTCAATGTCAACGTTAATTAAAGTGTATTACTTTTGAGAATCTAATGCGCAAAATAGAACATAAACATTTGCTATTCTCAACAAGGCCATGTGAGCACACACAAAAACACAACATCTTACAGGCACCAGCGGTAAAGTAGGAGGAGTTTGGGGCCAGTGTACGTTGGATTAGTGTTAGCTGCAAACATTCCCCTTATTAGCCCCAGGTTAACTGCTCTTGCTTAACTTTACCATAAGAGCACACTTTGTCATTTTTTATTGTATGTGCTGCTGGAACATGTTATCTATTGTATTATACATTTTCATGTTACTCTTCATGCAACAACATTTATGGAATTTGTTTCTTATTAAACCTACTATTTTTCAGGAAGTGGTTGGTGTGTAAATCTTGAACGTAGCTAGCAAGAGAGGGGTAAGTTGGACCAAGCCCACAGGAAGAACGCCAGGCTTTGAAGACAAAGGACAAACAGTGGAATCACTGTCTCATGATGCCACTGGGCCCAAAAAGACTTTCCACAGACTTATATTGGCAAACCCTGGTCTGTAAATCAGCAGGGAATTATTTCCTACTAAGAACATACATTCCGTACTAAAAAGAAAAGAAAAAAAGAAATTCACTAATAGCTGAATTATAGTTATTTACCCGAGGCATAATAAACTGCTGTTCGGGAGATGTTGAGGGAAACCCTACTGCGCTTGCTCAATGGGCCCCATTGACACGTTAGTATATTTATAAATAAAACAGTCACCTTGGGGATGGTGTTAAAAAGTAGGTGTTTCATCACAGCAGCCACTTTGACTCTGCATCAGCAAGGTGTCACATCTTCTCATTGTTCCGCCACCACTCCTCTAGTAAAACTGTCAATAAATAATGAATGTTTGAAAAGTATTTTACCTTGAAAAGCAGGGCTACCTATTGGCTGCCTGGTCCCAAAAGGGATTTTTCAATCACGCACAACGTACATTTTGACTTGTCGCGCTAGGAAGAGCACAGGTGTTACACACACCACTAACGAGGGCTCTTTTCCACACAAGCGTTCCAGTGAGAGTGACCGTGAGCCAGCTTGTGTGACACCGGGGTGCTGGATTCAAAGCAGCTGGACTGAATCATTCATAACCATCATTAATTTCATTATCTGCACCCGTGCTCAAAAGTCCAAATGTCCTCCGTTTAGAAAAAGAAAAGACCTATTAAAGGTAAAATAGTTTTGGTGCATTCCAGTTGGAGAATGGAGATCTTAAAATGTTTTTTATTTTTATTTTATCCATGATGATCAAGTTTTTCATCAATTTACATGCTTTTACAGGTTCAAAGATTCCGATACACGTGATTCTTCATTTCTCAAGCTCTCAGAGATACTGCTCAATTACCTGTTTTGATCCCATTATGCCTTCTCTCAGGGCTTAAACGGACCAACTCGTATGAGACGTGAAAATGGAAACATCTCCAGGAGAATCTGAACACGTTCTCTGTGTGGACGTGAGACTATTCTCAATTCTTCCCACACATTCTTCCCGCCAGTTCCTCGGAGAAGCAGATACGTGACCCTCTGACATTTCACTTCCCATTGGATGTCATTAGATGTTACAGAGTCTGTTTGACAGTTTTGTAAAGACATTCTTTAATTTCTTTTTTTTTCAACACAAGGCAAGTTCTTCAGAATGAAACATTAATTGTCCTTTTTAATTTGAAACATCGTTATTGAAGAATCTATTTTTGTAAAGAGAGGATCTATGTTTGGTTCAAACATTTCCTTACTCTTGAAATACGTCTTGTTGAAAAAATAGTTTGAAACACCATCAGATTTGTGATACTCAGCTTCTATAAAAGGTAAATCGTCGGCTTCTCTTGAAATTAAAAAATACATATTTGTCTTCAATGAACTAGATCAAATCAGATACTTTTTCTAAACTCTTAACACAGACTCACACCTACAAACCACAATTGGCCAAATGGATAATTTTCTTCTCAAAAACACATTTTGTTAAATATATACTAACTGTTCATTTCAAAATAGAACACATCTTTCTCTGCACACACTAACTTTACCAAAACACTGGAAATCTGACTCAAAATGAAATTATTCTGTCAAAGAATAACTCTTGTTTTCACTTCACAAGGTCCTTCCAGTCAATCAAAGTACACCAGGTTTCAAAATACTGGCTATTACTGACATTACAAAAACTGCATAGACTTTTATGTTTCAGTTTTACAGGTATTTGCATGCAAAACATGCAATCCACTGTTTTTACACTACATTTCTTGGTTGGGAACTGTATGTCCACATGTAATGTTCACATTCAAAAGCATTCCAGTAAAAACCAAATCAGTTTTTTCCCTTTACTGTTTACTACAGGAGGTACAGTATAAATACTGTTTACAGTATGATAGAACAGAAAACGTTTTACAGTATTGCTTACAGTGAACAAAATATCCATGAAACACACAAGAGCATTCTGAACAAAAAAACAACGGCAAAAAGCCCAGATAAAAAGGGGAACATCACTCCTCAAAGTCCTCCTTTTACTGTATAAGTAATGCCACTGAGTCTAAGCCAGACTGCAATCAGCTGTGGTTTGCCCAATTTACCCAACATAAATCAGCTGTGTGTCAATTATTCAATTGTTTGTTTATTATCAGCTGAGATATATTGTTTTAGAACTGATATCATTGCAGAAGAGGTTTTTAGACTGTATCTAAGGTTTGGAATATTGTTTTTGCCATTGTGGGATGTTGTGTGTTAACATTCGTAAATAATACAAAAACAATCCATAATTTTGTTGGGAGGTATGTTAAGAAAATGTAAGCATTGTGGAAATGTGTTCACTGACTGCATATTGTTTGAAAACGACATGAAATGTGTGAATGGTATGGCCACAAAAGACCGATGCTGTGCTAATTGTGTTTAGAGTTTTGAAAATGTGACCACTGGTTGGACAAACGCTTGGTAGCGCCTGAAAAAAACTGTAAACACATGCATTATATTTTAATCATCAGCGGCCCATTTCAATATTTTACTTTCAATAGGTCATATTTAAATACATGACTGCGGCTGCATCAAACTGCCCCCACAACAAGCCTTTGTTATGTTAGGAATGACAACGTACACTTTATCATCAGTGCTGGTCCTGTTAGCGATGTCGGTGGACAGCTCGGCCGCGAGATGGAAAAGCCATCGCTGAAATAAACGCACTATGATTGGGGACATAAGGTGGTATCTGTAAAATATTTATCAACTCGTAAGACCTCGGGGGACAGATGAGGTGATCTGGATCATCTGCAAAAAGGTGGATTTTGATGCTCATGGAATTTCACATTTAAGGGATTATGAGACCAGTCACAAATCCTAGGACCTCCTTTGTGGCCCTCAATCACCATAATCCTCAATCCCAGTCATCAGACCTGTGAGAACCCCTGATTCCAAGCATAGTAATCGGACCACGGCAGTATTAATTGGTTCAGGCAAAAACAAAAAATCCCGAACACAAACAACAAACATCAGTTGTGGCAACCCGTCACCTCGGTCTGATTTGGATTCTTCACATTATTGTATTTCCAAAGCGCACATTTTGTTTGGTGATCTTTAAAGGATTTTAGTAAAAAGCCACTATTTTAATAAGAAATAACTTCCAGTGGGAATGTGTCTGTGGATATGTTTCTACAGGTCAGGGACACAATAAGAATGCAAACAAAATAATAAGAGCTGACAGCTGTGGGAGGAATGTCTTCCTCTCCTGCAGAGTTAGGAGAAGATAATGAAAAAAGTTTATAATTGGATCATCACTAATCCAATAATATACATTGTATCCAGTAGATCTGCAGGGAGCCTTTTGTGAAAACAAATACCAGCAGACAAAAATGCAGTAAAAAACAAAAACATTAAGCGCGTTAAAATATGAATGACATAAAAGGTTTATGTATTTTGTCATCCATTACAATCATTGAAGGCAGTACTTGGACAAATTTGCGTATGCAAATTTGTTTTTTTCATACCACTTTTATGTTTTAAATATGAAAACATGCATAAAGGAGTGCATTTTTACAAAGTTGGGCTTGGAATTTTGACAGATTTCAAGAGAAAATCTACTGATTGTTTAGATATCTTGAAAATGCTCACTTCTTTCTGTGCATTGTTGGTTGCAGGACTACCGGCTTACCTTTGCTATTTGGATTTTGGAAGTCTTCCTACTTCCTACCTCCAGAATTATGCAAATATTAAACACTTTCAAATTAAATATTGCATTGATCTCAATGCACATCTAGCCATCTATCTTACACCATTCGTTAAAGACTTGAACCTGTTTATTTCTTAAGCAAAAGTTCAATACTGTCACATTGATTTTCAACTGCAAGCAAACTGCCAGTGGCTGTGAGCTGCTGTAGAAAATGGTCAAGGATGTTGTTGCAGGCCTCTGATGAATTGTGCAATTTGTTAAAGATAATTTGTGCTCACGTTTTCTGCATACCCTTCAGGGGATATGAATTGGGACCAGATATGTAAAACTCCCAATGCTCTTGAGAACCATCTCTTAACTGGGAGGATGATGAATGGGGACAACCAATAGCAGAGTTGTTCTCTACAATATATTGCATCAGTTGTGGTGACTGCTCTCTCTTCCAATGGATTGTTAATACCTTTATTTATTGCCTCTGCCTCAAGGCATACCGCAAAAATATTTTTCTCCTCCGCGAAAGAGTTTGAGTGGCTCAGGACAGGTAGAGCCCAGACTAGAGCGGTTCAAAAATGATAATAATTATAATAATGTTTTCAAAAAGTGTACAGAAGTCCACCAAACTGACACCATGAAGTACTCCCCTCCCCTCTGTTTATAAACTCAACACAACTTAATTAATGCAGAGGTGTTTTAAACACACACACACACATCCCTGTTTTTCTATATTTGTCAGGACACTCATTAACATAATGCATCCTCTATATTCTTACCTTAACCATCATAGCTAAATGCCAAACCTCAACCTTTATCCAAACCTTAACATAAACCTAAATCTAACCTAAGCGTTAAGAGAAAAATGTGCCACCTTTCATGGATGTCCAATAAGTGCTGATGGCAAATGGAGTCGACTGAAGCGATACATTCCTCAGTGCGTGCTAAATTGACTGAGGAGGCTGATTTCTCCTGCTGCCAAATCACTTTCCTGCATCCAGGACTCAGATATTCAACCATACTTAATCGAGCCAGAGTATACCGCCAAAGAAATACAGCGGAAAGAGGCCGGAGCTGTGGCTGCATAGGGGAGACAATGGCTGGTGGAGACCATCCAGAAGTTGAGGTGCTGAAACCTTCCATCGGGATCCAGAGGATGCACTGGAATTTAAAGATAGCCAAGGCCTCTTAGCGAGTCAGTTAATGCTGAGTCAATTTAAGTTGGGCTTTTATTGTGAAAGGTAAAACGGGAAGAAGTGAAACTTTAATGTGCTGCCAGTGACAATGTAGAAATGAATGAAGAGCTGTTGGTGTCTTGGTTCACGCTTGAATCTCTGTGTTTTTAAGTTACTGCCTGTTTAAAACCTCTCGCACCCCATCCATTTTGTGGCAAAATTGCAAATGGTTTGCATCTCATATTAAATCCTGATCATCTCCTCATTCACAAGGTCTATTTGAATCATTTCAAAAGGTATGCTATACAGAAAACCCTTATGAAGATAGATAAGTTAATATATGTGTTAGTGGTATATTGGTGTATGATAGTACACAGAAAAGAAAAACATATTAAAAAATAAATAAAAAGTTAAATTGTATTATTGTAACTATAAACAAATGTTTTTTTAATATATATAAAACAGTTCTATATGGTAGGAGTATCTGTGCGACGTTTGGCTTTGATTGAGTGAAGTTAAGTATTTGTAATAATATTTTAGTTCAGACATTCCGAGAAATTGTGTCAACTTGGCTGACATTGAAGACTCCCTAACTTTCCCGTTAAAACCAAGTCCGAACCTTCAAACAGGCCTTCAACAGGATGCAATGTCTTTCCAACGATGTCCTCACTCTGAAGTTCTAAAACTCCTATTGGTCCTCACATAGACAGATAGTACACACACGGGGGATATTACAGTTTTTTTCAATCGCTAACAAGCGCTTACCCATACTTCAGATACTTTTTCTAAACTCTTAACACAGACTCACACCTACAAACCACAATTGGCCAAATGGATAATTTTCTTCTCAAAAACACATTTTGTTAAATATATACTAACTCTTCATTTCAAAATAGAACACATTTTTCTCTGCACACACTAACTTTACCAAAACACTGGAAATCTGACTCAAAATTAAATTATTCTGTCAAAGAATAACTCTTGTTTTCACTTCACAAGGTCCTTCCAGTCAAAGTACACCAGGTTTCAAAATACTGGCTATTGCTGACATTACAAAAACTGCATAGACTTTTATGTTTCAGTTTTACAGGTATTTGCATGCAATCCACTGTTTTTACACTAAATGTCTTGGTTGGGAACTGTATGTCCACATGTAATGTTCACATTCAAAAGCATTCCAGTAAAAAACAAATCAGTTTTTTTCCCCTTTACTGTTTACTACAGGAGGTACAGTATAAATACTGTTTACAGTATGATAGAACAGAAAAAGTTTTACAGTATTGCTTACAGTGAACAAAATATCCATGAAACACACAAGAGCATTCTGAACAAAAAAACAACGGCAAAAAGCCCAGATAAAAAGGGGGGGAACTAAAAAAAAAAGCACAAAATTCCTGTATCTAATCTCTGCGATCTTCAGGGTTAGGCCACATGTTTTCATCAACATCGCATCTGATATTATCCAAGGCAATGCACCTGGGATAAAACCGCTTGGAATGTCGGATCCACCCTTGGCAATCATCAACTGTGATGTCCCTGCAGCCAGCATCCATGGCTTCAAGGAGGGACATCTGGTCATGTGGCTGATGGTCATAAACCTTCCACCTCCATGCAGAAAAGATCTCCTCTATGGGGTTGAGGAAAGGTGAATAGGGTGGAAGGAAGAGACGTACCAGTCTTGGGTGGACTTCCAACCATGTTGTTATTGCTTGGGAATGATGGAAAGCCACATTGTCCCAGGTGATTACAAAGGTCCTCATGTTTTCACCCTCCTGATCCTGCTCTAGAGCCAGGCGCTGGTGGAGATCATTGAGAAAGGCAAGGAGGCGCTCGGTATTGTAGGGTCCATCCTGACATCTGGGAAGGAGTAATCCTGCATTTGCAATTGCTGCACACATGGTAATGTTTGCCCCTCTCTGTCCTGGCACATAAACTGTGGCCCTTTTTCCAATGACATTTCGTCCATGTCGGCGCCTTTTGGCCAGATTAAATCCTGCCTCATCTATGTATATGAATTCATGAGGGGCCTGGTTGGCCTCCAATTCCATAACTCTCTGAAACAAAGTTTATGTAAATCATGTCATTACTGTATACCATACTGTACTGTAACCTAGTACTGTGTACGTTACCTACTTGAAAAGTGCAAAGCTTATAGAACTGGACATTGAATTGAATATACACTATACCTGGACATATTGTCGTCGTAGCTCCTTGACTCTCTCACTGTTCCTCTCAAAGGGAACAGTGTAGAGCTGCTTCATCTGCACTCTGTGTTTGGACAATGTCCGTGTAATGGTTGTGAGGCTGATGCTATCCATATTGTCAAATATCCCATGGTCCTCCACAATTCTACTTTGAATTTCATGCAGTTTTATTGCATTATTTGCAACAACCATTTCTACAATGGCAAGCTCTTGATCATTAGTGAGGAGCTTTCCTCTTCCCCCAGAGGGAGGAAGACGTTGCATTCTTTAGAGGGACAAAAAATTCAACATATGCATTACTGTATGGCCTTATTGACATGTCAAGTGAGAATAGAAACAACCCATGTAAAATGCAATACTTACCTGTTGGTTTGTTGAAAGATGCGTATAATGGAGGCAACCGTTGACCGCCTCAAATTGGGCTGCACTCTTTCACCAGCCTCTCTTAGTGAAAGACCGTGGTTGATTACATGATCAATGATAGTGGCACGAATTCCATCACTGATTACTGTTCTTGCAGCCCTTGGAATGCCACCACCACGCATTCTTACACCTCTACCTTGCCCTCTCTTTGGGCCTGCACCTCTCACTGCATCTCTCACTGGGCCTGCTCTTCTCCCTGGGCCCCTTGCGCTTACTCTTCCTCGTCCAAACATTACAGTGTTTGTCTTTTTCTGTTTCCAAAAACATCACTCCTCAAAGTCCTCCTTTTACTGTATAAGTAATGCCACTGAGTCTAAGCCAGACTGGAATCAGCTGTGGTTTGCCCAATTTACCCAACATAAATCAGCTGTGTGTCAATTATTCAATTGTTTGTTTATTATCAGCTGAGATATATTGTTTTAGAACTGATATCATTGCAGAAGAGGTTTTTAGACTGTATCTAAGGTGTGGAATATTGTTTTTGCCATTGTGGGATGTTGTGTGTTAACATTCGTAAATAATACAAAAACAATCCATAATTTTGTTGGGAGGTATAGCTTGTCTGTTAAGAAAATGTAAGCATTGTGGAAATGTGTTCACTGACTGCATATTGTTTGAAAACGACATGAAATGTGTGAATGGTATGGCCACAAAAGACCGATGCTGTGCTAATTGTGTTTAGAGTTTTGAAAATGTGACCACTGGTTGGACAAACGCTTGGTAGCGCCTGAAAAAAACTGTAAGACGTGTCTAGTCATTGCCGGCGACGAGACATACATGGAGAGACAGCATAGAGTGGGAGAACGTGTATGGGAGAGAAAAAGATAAGAGAGCCGAGTTTGTTGATCAGCGAGTTAAAGGTCAGCTTTAAAATAACTCCCTGCTCTTCTCCTTCTTTTGGTCCCCACCTTTCTTCCTCCTCCGAGCCCCTCTCTCTCTGTTTCTGCTGTCAGCGGTGGGAGTCGGGCCACCTACGCCCGCCACAACAACACCGATGCCTGCAGCAAGAAGAGCGGGAATGAGGGGGCAATGAAGTGAGAGAGATGGAGGGGATCATGAAAGGTGGATGAACAGGGAAGAGGTAGGGGGGCAACAAACAACCTGCATGCAAATGGTGTGGAGGTATATAACAGGTTCAAAGACGGAGAAGTATTATTAAGTAGCTGGAGTGTATTAAACTTAAATCCGTAATACTGTCAGTGCTTTAACAGAAAGAAATGCAGTGAAAATAATATGATTATTATTTTTGGTGGTTGTCTTTTGATGGTTAAGTCCCAGTCCCAGTTGTATTTGTGCAAACATACAATCAAATTGTATGTGGTCATAGTCAAGGATGTGTTAAGCAGGAGTTTCAAATCTATTATGGAATTATTCTTTTGAATCAGGACTTCTTTGCAGACTGATGTTTATAAAACGCTTTGTTCTTTTTGGGGCACGCTAAGTATCGTTATGTAAGAGCATGAATAGAAGCACATTAAGAAAACAAACGGCGACCAGCTTGACCGGGTTTTGGCAAACCGCTGCGAACTCGACCTAACGAGGAGTAGCATCCATCTTTTCATCACACACTCGAAAGGAAAGCAATTAAGCACATTTTGCGGAATGTTGAACCAATCTTTAAAACCCAAAGACATTTAAAGAATGTACGTGCAAAATGTATATTGTTGCTGCTTTTGCTGAAGGTCCGACATGTATACTGTAAACATTTGCACAAGACCGATTTGGCAAATACAACAGTGATGGCCACAGACCGACTCTGTTGCTCGTTTAAAAAAACCTTCTCTATCTAAATGTTTCAATATTGCAAATGTTGCCTAGAGCGTGAAAATAGTCCCCTGCAGAGCCTGCAGAGCATACAGTATAATCCCTCGCTCCAGTAAAACGTACATGGTGTTTATATATGAGACCAAACCGGTTGATGGCAGGATAGGCTGAATAATCTCCAGTCCTTTTTCTGGACTTGCATTTTGAAACCTGAGCTGGATGTGAAAGCTGATTCATGAGCGCGTCGGCAGCCTCGCCTCCGCTCGCCTCCGCTCGCCTCCTCTCCATCACTCCCAGCTGTCATCAAGGCAAGCCTATGGCTGCTGCTATAATAAACAGTGTTTTTTTTATACACACACGATTAATGTGTTTGATAATTAGGTGGCTGATAAATGGACACATCAGTGTGTTTGTTTATGCTTACTGTATGCATGCTTTAATATGCCACTTATAATAGGTACAGTGATGTGTTCATCCATCACCCCTATCATTATGAAACACTCACCGCGTGCCGTGGGTGGATGTGTGTTATCTATCAAACTAATTCTGTTGTTTTAGTTTTTTTTTTGTGTATATATATATATTGTGGATCTTTAGAATTAAGGTTATTTCTTCTATGTTTTGTCAGCCCACCAAGCCAGAAAAAGAAAATAATAATGTTTTCCCTTTTGTGCAATATTACATTTCTTAACCGACGTATCATATCAGCTATTAAGTCAAATACCTTTTTTTGCTTTCTTTTGAACATGTCGAAGCAGCAGGTGTAATTAGGGTTCAGCTGCGGTGTCCTGGTGTTGAGCATGCTTGTCTCCACTCTCACATGAATGAAGTCATCATTATTGCCATTAGTCAGAATGAAGAAGCTGTATTGCCATGACCATAATTAGGTATCACTATAGGACACATATAGTAACACAGGGCTAACGACGCAGTGCAGCTCTGTTACACCTGAGCAGACCAGCATGAACCAGCTGGGATGAGAGACACGGGGAAGTGAGCTGTTTGGATGCCTACTAGTACAACTAGTGTGAGCATTCTTGACACTGTTATGCAGTTGATAACACTTTAACTGCACTGTGGAAATGGCTGCCAGTTTGGAAAGACCCTTTGAAGAAAAGCATGAATGCTTTTCTAGGCTTTGTGAGGTGAGTAAAATGCACAAGATGTGGAGGATATATTTTAGCTTCTAAAAGTGGATTTTGAAACCGGGCCACTCTACCAATCAGAACACCTCCTCAACTGTGCATACACAACATATACTGTCACATCAGCTAAAATAATGCAAGCTTAAGTAAAGTGAGGGCTTTAACATTGAATAGTAGCACAGCTACATGCAGCCACTGCTCTTCATTGTTGGTGTTTTTCCCGAGCACGTCCGTCTCAATGCACTCCAGCAGGAGAACTCTGTGGGGCAAGTATGCAACCTCCAGCCGCATGTCTGTGAGAATCATTACGCTGTGTTCGACAAAACACTCGAAACACAGATATGAGAAAACGTCTGTGTGTGTGTGTGTGTGTGTCTGACGCCGTGCTCGTGTGACTCTCTTTACACAACTCTTTCCCCTCCATCTCCTCCACTCCTCCATGCTCTGTACCCCTCAACTGCATTATCCGCTAAGCAGATAATTTACTGTCTGCAGATGGCCTGCACTGCTGTCGGTGTGTGTGTGTGTCAAGGTTATAACAGTCTATTTAAACTAAAATGTAAGTCATCCCATTTACCTGGGCAGCTGTGGTAGGACAAAAAGATCTCTATATATCATCTATGAGATCTCACATTAGGTTTGGCTTTCATTGAATATTGTTTGTGATGCAAAATGCATACATATATATATATATATACATATATAGGACATCATCTTTTATGTCCACCTGTCCGTCCGTTATTCGGGTGGACCTGCCGCTCCCAGCTGAGTCCCTCCCTTCAGGGCCGGCCTCTCCGTGACCGGTAGGCTTCCAGCTCCCAGTGTTTTTCTGCCTCTTTCATGTGCTCTCATGATCAAGCGGTGACAGAAATCCCTCGCGGCAGCGCAGAAACAAATGCAGCAGGGTCAAACATTCCCAGTGAAAGGTGCAGGCATGTGTGTCTGCTTGTGTTTGTGTGCGTGTGTGTGTGTGTGTGTGTGTGTGTGTGTGTGTGTGGCACACAGAGAGAAAGAGAGACAGCAGGGGGATAAAGAGATACAAACAGATGGACATGGACACTAATGGAGAGAGCACAAAGTGAAAGAGTCCACAGCACTGTGTCACTTTAAAGTGTATATGACACCTATTGTATCTAATTGGCATAAAACAATATTCACCGTTAAAATTAATTTGACAAAAATAAATGTAATTGAGATTAAACCCTCAAATGGAAAAGAGAGTTGAGCAAGTGGTGCAATCAGAGAATCACCATTCTAACGCTTCAGACGGGCCAAACTGCACCTACCGCTTCACGGAAGTGAGGAAACCAGAGTTAGGCTCAGTGTGACAGACACGGTGGCTGAACTTCACAGTGTTCCCATGAGATGCTGCCATGCTGGGATTCAGCTCGATGTCATCCAGGTAAAAGAACTGCAGCTATTTCACCTTGATTGACATGAGTGTGTGTTTGCCTCTCGATGGCTTTTGCAAAAATAATCTGTGTGATCCTACATGCATACTATCCGGTCGCCCAGGTGTGTGTGTTCAAAGACCTCGCCGGAAAAATTAATTTTTCCGTTGTCAATGCATACAATAGGCGCTTGTTTTCCTCATATTCTTGCTTGTTACTACAGACCACCCAAATGAAAGTGAAATTGAGTGTGATTTACTGGGTTTTCATTTCAGGCCTGGAGACCATAAAGGAAGACAATTTACCAAAAGGGGTGCGTGGACATTTGATATCGCTTTACATTCGCCACAATGCTTTACACAGATGCTAAAATTGTCCTCCGTCTGCACAAAATGAAAGAAATCCAATTTCATTCACAGTGTCTCTCTCTCACACACACACACACACACACACACTCAGAAACATTATACACCTCCAGATAGCTATTACCATTGCAGCAGATGTTTGCTTAAGAGGACAGCTGATGCACATGTATATGTTCCTACACCTGCGCACAATAAAAAGGCTGCTAAATCAGGATGTGAAGGGGCATCAGCCTTTGTTAACCCTATCTGTGAGCAATTGGTGTCTGATGACGGGATTCATGATCTGATGTCGCCCCTGTCGTCTCTCCAAGCCCTCCACACACACGTGGCCTTGACCCTGCAGGCTGGGAAACGGTACCTTTAAAAATGGATGTCGAGCTTTCATCCTGGAACACACTGGGTCCCCTGAAACATTTGGCACTTTCTAAAGGACACAATCTCATTATGTAGCACAGCGGGGTGTGCTCAGGAGGAGCTGTCATCACCTGCATCTCTTGTGCTGTAAAGATGAAAGCCGGTCATATTTTAATTGTAGGCAATGTAAGGGTTTCTCTTACGGTACTCTGGTATGCAGCAGTCATTCTATTGATATCTATTATTGTATATATGTGTGTGTGTTCCTCAGCAACCTTGTCATATGTAATCAAATTCATGACTTTTTTGATATTTCCGGTGAGGATATGAACTGTATGTTCAGTCTCGCAATCAGGTGCGATGGATTATTCATGTTGGACGTCCCTCTGGAGCCTCTAATATGTGGCCCTCAAGGTCACGCATGGCATGTGGGTGTCTGCACATGCTCACTGTGTTTTTCTTTTTCTTTGACAGCTTTCACAATTGGTCACATGCAACACGATGGACACAACGCAGCTCTCTTTGCCCGTGTGCAAAACATCTGTACGGTTCTCGGCGGCGAGATTGCTTTGATCCCATTTTAATCTGGCATGAATTGCACATGTGATGTTTGTCAATTTAAAAGATATTTTTCGCACCCCAAGAAAGAAACATGTTTCGTCTCGCACAATGAACGTAAGCAGCACGGCTGTCTCCTTGGTTTGCTCGCTTGTTTGGCCACATAGTTATATTACCTGATGTGTAATTAATGGCATAAGTAAACGGGATCAAATTATTATTTGTACCTCGCCATTTACTAATGTACATATTTTTTTTTAACAAAACAAGGTCCCATAGTGGTTAACCACAAACCATAATGCTAGTATAACAGGAAATGGAAATGCTATGTAAACCTTTGCATGGCAAATTAACACATTTTACTTACTTAGTGCTTTGTTCAGTCCCGTGTAGTGTAGTATTCTTTTTAATGCCTGACACATAACCATCATCAATAATTGTGGCAGCTTGTAAGTAGCCTGGGAGGTGAGAATAAGGCCCAAAGAGAAAAGGTCTGCAAAGCATTGGCCGCTCCACTGGCCTGCCAAACTTAAGGCAAGTTTAATGCTTTGAGCGCACACAAATAATTGAAGGCGACCCAAAGGAGCAAATGAACAATCTTTATCATCTCAGGGTTTCTATTTATACATCACATGTCCAGGACAAAGGCTTTCATAGTCTTCCCACTATTAGTCAGCGTTTCACTTTCCCTTGATGTTCTCTGCAAATCTGCACAAAAATCAACGTGAACAATTCCTCGTGTGAAATCTTCTGAGGGTGTGAACGAGAAAGAGCGAATGTCTGTCATTATGTGTTCACCCTGTGACGGACAGCTCCATCCTCCCATGCCCCTTTTTCCGGAATGAGCAGGTTAGAAAATTGACGACTGGAGGGAATGAGTTGATGGTACAGTGTGTGAGGTGTGTCGCTGGTCTCGGGTCAGCGCGTTAAGGGGAAGTAGTGAGTGTACTTGAGGGAGCACTACTTACTGTAGGTGGGCCGTAGGGTTGTCACCTGTCATCCCACCCGGGTTTCTAAGCGATGTCAGATTAATTTATATCTTGATAGAATCGGTGGAAGGAGATATCAGAACAGTGGTTCAACGGCCTGAAACACAAAAGCCCTCCATGTGCTTGGAAAATTTTGAATATTTCCATGTTCTCTATTCAGAGACTATGTTGGGCAATAAACAACAGTAGCAGGATGCTTTTGTGGCCATGAGCAGCTTTTCGACGTATTTACTACTCTCACAGTTCAACAGGGGATCCCTTGTCATGTTGCAGCATAACGAAGAGGTAAACATCTGCATCATTTACATCGCTTTGCTAGGTCAAAAGCACCCACAATATGACGATGCTCAAAGTAATGAAGACTTGCGTTAAAATGATTGATTAAGGTTTCTAACGAATAACTGTTGACAGCATTGGATTTAACAGAGTGATTATATGCAAAACGGGACAGAAATGCAATGGGATTGCACAACGAATTGACTTTATTGCACTGAAAAGGGTGACAGGGTTTAATTGCAGCCTTTGGCAATACATTTGTGCCAGTGTTGCAAGCAACAATACTCTCTCTCTCTCACTCTTTCTCTTTCTCTCTAACGATCTATTTCTTCCTCACAGAGACACACCCAATTACTCCAGGGGTCGCCTGTAGCTCTGATAGGGTTGCCATGGCAACGCAAAAGGAAATGAGTGACTTGATCGCTGATGCTTTTGGGACGCGAAAAAGTGCAGTTTCACAAGTTCACTTGAAGGTGATTACTTACACGGGGCATATCTGTGATTGACGGATCGCCTCGACGCGGCTGAGCCGGCCTCTAGCAGCAAAACACAGTAACAGTGCTGGTTAAGGCAAACAATTCCTTGGGTCCTAGTTTTTGTCTGATATTCGGACACCATTATTGGGTAACACAATGAGTAATGAGTGGACATTTTTACTGTCTCATTATTCTTTTTCAAATAATTTAAGAGTTTTAAGAGTTTTTGCACCTTTTCAACCATGGCCATGCCTAAGCCCAGACACAGCTTAATATGCTACTTTTACAATTTAAATGGAACAATACAACTGGATTAAAAACAAAATATTCCATGACTTTGCTTGTAAGCTCTCAATGATATCTATGATAAAGCACTTTATTTAGACTTCAGGATCGGGAACGTGATGCACTGCAGTCAGAGATCAGTTACACTCTTGCAGGTTAGGAACAAGAAAGGCATTTACTATGAAAGTAAAGAATGTTTTTAGTTCCACAACTTATCCATCTACTTATCTTTTTGGCGGTCTACAAGGATGGGTCTCTGAAGATGGGAGCTTGCCCTTCAGGGTCAAGTGGGCTTCAGATGCTGACCTCTGAGGCAAGGTCATCCTGCAAAGTTGAAAGGTTGAAAAGTTGGAAGTCTCACTGTAGATTCTTCTGGCAGAACTGAGGCATAGTTTTTCTGGGTTTGGGACACAATACAAATATAGAGACGGAGAGTGAGCAAATATGTGTTTTCACCCGTAAGATATTTGGGATAGTAATGGACCAGACGCATGGAGAGCTCATAAGACGGTGTCTCCCAGCACACAGATGCCCGAAAGCCTGTTACTTAGCTGCCCCATTCCCCAGTGTGGGATGGCCCATATTGCATAATATCAGCACACAACACAGGGCCAAACCGCCCGACCGAAAAACCCGAAAGGACAAACTCTAGCTCAGGGGCTCCATCTCTTGGGCCTCTGGGCCTTTGCCCGCTAGGCCTGGGTGGTAATTTATCCATGACACAACATATGGAGAAAAATCGCTCTCGCTTATGGTGCTGTTTGTTTTTTCATCGCTTGGTGCATCAAATCACAGGAACATTAATAGAATTAATGGGGACACGTCACGAGAGACTCACTTTTACAGCCCTTGTCCACATACATTTGAATTTCTGGAGGGCCTACCAACCCACACACTTTGAAATAAGACAACCCAGCAAGTTTGTATGGGTGGTTTGGATCAGAAAACATGTCAACAAGCCAATCAGATGAGGCTCTCCTTCCTAAGTCACATGCATTACAATAGATCACCCCCATCGGAGTATCTCCACCCATGCCTTGAGAACTACCTTTCCAAAGGTGTGACCCATTTTTCTCGCAAGCCAATCAAAGCAGGCTTTGTGAGGTGGTCTTAAAGGGACAGGCTCTAAAACAGAGTGTTTTAGACAGAAGCTGAATACAGCTATTCAGACAGTTTGAGAATGTTGTTTAGTTTTTTTACATTAAAGCATGTAAACATGTTCTTATAGAAACCAAAATGACATGTATTCCATGGGTTTTTATAATAATAATTTCCATAAAAAACAGGGAGCTGGAAGATCTGTAATCAGGTTTCTAAAATATCAAACTGTTTCCTCACAAACCACTCAGTACTGCCTCAGAGAAACAATGCTGTCTTCAAAAAGATTCTCACAACACGGCTCATTGACTCCAAAGTGATTTATTCAACAAATTCCATTTCCTCGTGCATCAGAAATGATAATTACACGTGAGAATCGGCAAAGATCACGGATGACTTGCCTGTCGATTTGAAATCGCTCAATGCTCTCGTGGCCTGCGCACGGAACACGATATCAATTGGAAGTTTGAACATCTTTTCCCTCGTGTGCATGTCCGGAGGAAGAGCAGAACATCAATAGCTGGCTTCATTAAGAGCAAACAGACATTGAATGTGAGTAAGCAGGTTTGCGGTCTGTACGAGGCCAATTTCTACCATCTTAATTAAAATCCTGCTGTGATCCTGCACATGTCCGGAGGCTCCAAAGGCTGTGTAGCTTCTTAGAACTGTGGGATGTTTGTTTTTCGTGTGGCTCAATCACGGCCCGTTTTAAAGGAAAGTATTGATGTACTTTCTCACTGACAGTGAGATGAGTAGATTGATACTGTTCCACTGAGGAACAAAGAACTGCATGTAACACCAACCCCAAAAAAGGAAAATCTAAATATTTTCAAAATGTAAAGCGCTTCCATTGAATCATGTGTATAGCCACAACAAATAGGGAGTACTAGTGGGTAGTGGTAGTAGGAAAATATAAACTTGAATACATACTATATATATATATATATATATATATATAGTTAATTTTAAGCTTGTCCTGTTTTTATGGGGGGAGTTTCCTAAGTTTGAAGGGCGCAAAAGATTGGCCAGACAGCTACTGTTGGAAAGCCAGACGAGGTCGTCTATTCTCGCTAGTGGGTCACGTTTCCAGAGCTGAGGTCTCCGAGCAGAGTGGGGTTCTGTAACGTCAAATAACAGGAACAAGCAGTCAGACAGAGCAGTCGTTGCACAGCGTAACGCGTCACGTAAACCCAAAAGACAGGATTAGGTCAAGAGTGTGGCCTTCTACACGGTTCTGCCATTTACAGGCCGCTGCAGGTGAAATAACTTGACTGGAATGAAGAAAAGTACTCACCAGGCTTCTCGTGGCCAGCAAAAGGAACAACAGATGTGCATATTAAAGTCAAAATATGGAGCGCAATGGGAGGGAGGGAAGTTCAGAGAATATTATTCCAATGTGTTGTCAGGGTTAAATGGTTTTGTGAGCAAAGAGGCAGGAAGAGACGACCGCAGAGCGAATAAAAGACGACAGATTGATTGAGATAGATGTGCACTTTATACATAGTTTATGAGGAGCCTCATCAAACAGTTGCACATTTTCGCTGACATCTGACTGTTTGAGAGAATTGTGTCCCGGACTTGGCAGTCATCCCTGTAATGTTATCACTTTTGATTCCCCCCTCGGGCTCAATTACACGGCACCGTCATACCAGTGCACACCTCATTATTTGCGGCCTCTCTGTCTCACCCTTTGTATTTCCAGGGTCAGTCACGGACCAAACATCGTGGAGTTTGGTCTTTGTCAGTGCTTTTTTTTTTGCTTCAGGGCAAGATGGCAGCAGTGATGTTTTAGTCTCAACTTTGTGACAGCACCTCTCCTGGTGTGTGTGTGTGTGTTTGTGTGAGTTAGAGTGTGTGGCATGCTTTGAAGTGTGTGTCAGTGCTGTTCCATGTTTATGTGTGTGTGTGTGTGCGTGTGTGTGTGTGTGTGCGTGTGGTTATATACGGTATGCCCTGAGGTAGAGGCCATACATAAAGGTATTAACAATAATCCGTTGGAAGAGTGGAAAATGACCAGAAACACAAGTCCACCGTTGGTAAGGAATGTGTGTGTGTGTGTGTGTGTGTGTGTGTGCACTGACCAGCTTTCAAACTTTCTCTGGGTTTCATATCAAAACTCATTGTTTTAATATATCTATTTATCCCTTTTGTATTTATTGTCTTGTTAGTGTTGTTGCATCACAATTCAAAGAGTGGCTTGTAATTAAAATATTTGAATCATGGTACAGTCGCTTTGAAAAGCTAAGTAAAATGTCTAATATTCTCTTGAGGTGGTATTGTATGGAACATAATATTTTTTCCCTTTTGATAAAAGTATAATTAATTTATTGAGTAGAGAAGGATTTGCTCAAATTCCTCTACCAAAGAGATTATATTTTTGGTTTTAATATGTATTTTCTGTCGGTTTGTCAGCAGGATTACATAAAAACTCCTGGCCCGATTTCCATGAAATTTGGTGGAAGCGTTAAGCATGGGCCAAGAAATAACCCATTAGTTTTTGGAGCAGATCCGAATCACGAGGTAGATACACGTATTATTTACCACAATACCTTGGAACTGACCTTGGTGGAGGTCTGCGCTCCCTGGGTGCCCGGTACAAAACATAGTTCATGAGCCTGCAATACTTCGGATGTATCCACACATCTGTGCCACATCCTGCCCACCGGCAATATAATACAGCTTACACTCTCACATTGACAACTTGCTCTGCACCATATATACAGATATGGCACACATTTGAATTACTTATCTCATGCATTGCTGGGCAGAAACCCTCCAATGCTATAGTATTACTTTCCCCTAGAAACGAGGTATTTACAAAACAGAAGTTATAAAATTACAATGATTATATTTCGTTATTTATCCAAGTCATGCAGCATCAGTATGCGTCTTCACCTGACGTGGAAGTTGAGCTTTAGTGAACTTTCAAATGATGCCTATGCAGGCGATGGCCATCCATCCATCCATCCATCCATCCATCCATCCATCCATCCATCCATCCATTTGATAAACCTGGCTTCCACTTTCAGGATGGAGGATTCTCCGTGGTATATGTGGTATATGGTCATTGAAGGTGTTAAGTATTCCTTAACTGTCAGATGAATGATGCAAAACTTCAGAATCAGATCAGAATCAGCTTTATTTGCCATGTGTGTTTACACATACATGGAATTTAACTCCGGTTTAACGTAGCTACATATACATATTATATACAATAAACAAGATAACTATTGAAAAGACATTAGAGACAACAGTAGTCCGATTAGTGCAAGTAGTGCAGATAGAGGAGTCTGCTTACTGTAATTGCTCATCAGAGTGACGGCCAGTAGAAAGAAGCTGTTCCTGTGTCTGGTAGTTTTAGCGTACAGTGCTCTGTAGCGCCCCCCAGAGGGGAGGAGGTGAAACAGCTTGTGTCCAGGGTGTGAGGGGTCTGCAGTGATCTTTCCAGCCCGCTTCCTGACTCTGGAGGTGTACAAGTCCAGGACGGAGGGCAGGCTGGAACCAATAGTTCTCTCTGCAAAACCACACACACACACATATATATATATATATATATATATACACACACACACACACACACACACACCATCTCTATTGCATGCACATCACACATCCACTCTCATCTGCAGAACTCATAAAACCCTGTTTAACTGACACACAGGGACACACACCTGACTGAACACACAATAATGTGTTTTCTACTTAAAAAAATAATTATATATATATATATATATATAAATATATATTTATATTTGTCAGTTATTGCCAATGACGTTGTGCGGCGTAACCATGGCAACTGCCTCCTCAATTTACCTTAGCTGAATGCCAGTGTGAACCTGACAGGAATCCTATGAGTAATCTCGTATGTACTTTACAAATATGCAGGTGAGTTTGACTGTTTCACTGGCATTTCATCACGGCCTCGCATCACGTCCACGCTGCTAGTAAAATAAATAAATAAAAACAGCTCAGATACAAGGAGTTAACACTCAGACCGTACATCAGTCAGAGAGCTAAAGCTCCTCAGCTCAATGCCACAGATCAGACTTGGCTGCAGAGCAGCGGCACTTGAGCCGCTGGGAGTTCAGCCTCCAGCTCCAGAGCTCTTCAGCCGGGTGGATGCCTGTCGGTGTGAACGCAACCTCAGAGCTATCGTACTGACAAATTTGCCAGCAAAGTTAATCAAGAGAAAAAAAACATGTTTTAATATTGATTTCTTCAGCTTCATTCGCCATGAAAATGCTTATTTTTCTTAGGAGTAAGTCACTTTTTTATTCTCTTTCCCTACATTTCTCAGTCCCTTTGTGCATGTTTTTATTCATTAATATTAGAGCATGCACAAAGAATGAGTGAAGGCCTCATAAACATTGCCAATAAGATCTCTGTGTTTGTGTGTGTGTGTTTGTGTAATACACACAGCTTTACTAATGGACTCATCAACACCAACGTTTGCCGCTTTCTTTGTTTGGCTTTATTGGAATAAGTTGTTGTTCACAGATGAGCTTCGTGCTTATTGATCGATAAACAATTACTGCTCTCTTTGCCTGGTGAATCCCCATCAAGCTTCATTCTGTGCCCACGGGGAGATACATGGACCAATGCGAGCGAGAGAGAGAGAGAGCTCCACCGTCTCTCTAAATAAATGATACAGAGAAATGCTTGAGTGGAAGCATTGTCAACTTCTTTGGATTCAAAAAATAAATACAATTCAGTGTGAAAAGCCTTTAAAAGGTGTCCAGAGAGTATTCTGGCAGGATTTCTTGGCTTGGAAGGTTCATCAGCTAGTTGTAGCAGCTGTTACTGCTACAGACAAAGATAATATCCTTTTTCGAGTCTGTAAAAGTCATGGCTTTTACCAGGAATTTGATTCTCTTTGGGTATTTCATACATAGAGGTCATACGGTGGTGGTTGACATCTG
Source organism: Cottus gobio (assembly GCA_023566465.1). NCBI lineage: Eukaryota > Metazoa > Chordata > Actinopteri > Perciformes > Cottidae > Cottus > Cottus gobio. Next base: position 17,738,485 of record CM042228.1, on the reverse strand, counting down.
TGGGTCTCTTTGTGGCTGCATGATGTGGGCGTGATTGTCAATGGGCAAAAGCAGCCTACGGTTACGCTTTCGGGAAGTTGTGTGCAAAGTTGCTTCAGACGCTGTTGGGCAATCCAACAAGCACAAGTAGTTGGAGACATACCGAGGCCCTAGGAGTTGCGACAGTCGCATAAACTACAATCTGACCGACAACATATGGAAACTGCTTGTGAAGACATCGGGTGGCTGATAATGATAATAAAGTAGTGTATCGTGGTATTGCAGGCCTTACTTGGCAAGACAAACAATGGAAGTACCAACACCATAAATTGCACTCAACAATACTAAAACATTTACAGTACTAAAGCAGGAATCCCAATGGCCGCTACGAGTAAAATGGTCATAGACTGCAGGAAGTAGACATCAGCTGGTAAATGACGAGGCTACTAAAAAGATCGCTATCCCAGAAAAAACGACCCCCAAGACTGTATTGAAAAGCCAGGGATAGAAGCCCGTCAATGACTCAGGGACAACAGCACCAACCCAGTGACATACAACATTTCCAAGCACCTTGCTACTAAGTAGAACACACAACTTCAACAATTCCATCATTTGAGAGTTAGAACTGTGACAGTGGTGTCTCACGATGCCATGACATTTCAAAGGAAAGCCAACTCATCTCCTTCCAGTGAACAGCACCTGGAAAATTATCCCCATATTTGGATGAGACCTGGCTCAAAATCAAGGTCCAGGAACTGCTTGTCTGCGGACAAGAACTCAGTGGACAGACACTTTGAGTTTACATGAGAAGACAGACAATACTGCTGTATTCATCGGAGAGAGTGGCATTCTGGATGGATGAAGTTCATAAAAAACGTTCTCAAACCGATCAGGATTCGCTTTTTGACTCCCAAGGCCCTCTAGTTCCTTCTTCAGCATGTTTTTAGAATGGTGGTGAATTATTGAACAGGATAATAATCTGTATATTAGCAGGGGATGTAGTAACTATCATTCGTTGGTTTGTGACGTACACTTTGAAAACCTTGAGTCACCGACATTTTTAGATGACCAAAGTAGTACAATTAACTTTTATGAACTGAAAAACACCTAGACAACGCCGTGGTCGCAATTTGTTAATCACAACGTAGCTGTGAGGATCCTGGAGGCACCACCGCCAGGGGGTGCCGAGTGAACTCTGGCCACAGCCAGGATGTCTCCCCCTCTCTCCCTCTCTCTCTCACAATTAGGCAGATGCAGGACAGCCAAGCGGAGCGCCCTCGCAGCTGCGGCGCATTCTCTCGTCAAGCCGCCGTTAAAGCTGGCCTCCTCCCGGACGCCAGGGTCGGAAGATTGCCAAGCCTGCCTGGCTCATGACACACCCGCCAGACCCGTCGACCCAGACCCAGATCCCGATCCCGATCCCGATCCCGATCCAGGTCCAGAGCACGAGCCTCACGAGCCTGCATCGAGAGCCGCCAGAGCAGCGGCCGCCTTCACGTCACGAGCCCACAGCGAAAGCCGCCAGAGCAGCGACAGCATTCACGGCACGTGCCCGCATCGAGAGCCGCCAGAGCAGCGACAGCCGGCACATCCCAAGCCCCCGCCGAGAGCCGCCACAGCAAGCGGCTGAGTATTTCCTGGTTTCCCGTTGCCATTGCCTGCGAGCCTCAATAAACACCTGTATTTTCACCATATTTCCCGGTCTGTCCGCAGTTTGCTTTTGGGTCCAGACCCGTACCGTAACAGTAGCCATGCCCTTAAGCATAGCCTATTTAGCCTATGGTCCCAATTACTCTAATTGGGACCATACTTTACTAAATTAACATCATGCTGTATGGACGAAAGCTTGAAACTTGCGAATGAGACCATAAACTCATGTTTACATTATTTAGTGAGTAAAACATAAAAAGTAGGTATTTTCTCATAGACTTCTATACAACCCTTATTTTTGCTACCAGAGGAATCGGCTCCAGCTGGCCATTAGAAATAATGCCATTTCAAGTGTCACATTTCAGGCTTTCATCTTAGAGATAAATATTATTCAAACGTTGTGCTTTTAATTGTTAAACATCTTTGGCAAAACCCTAAATTGTGTAAGATTCATAAAATGTGTAATATTCATAGTCAATATGATGTAGCTCTGCTCAGTTCTGTGATATCAGAGCAACACCTCTGTTGTTTGCAGATGATGTATTACTACTATTTTGCTCTAATGTACCCTATGGCTGGTAAATCCCCCAAGATAACTGCTGTAGTTAAGAGTTCAGGTATGTAATATCTCATTCAGCAACAAGAGCGGAGAGAATATTTGTATTACATACATCACCAAATAAGATAAATAAATAGATAGATAGATACTTTATTCATCCCCATGGGGAAATGTGTTTGTAGCAGCAGCAAGCAAGTTATGGAGTAAACATAAAAGTATTAAGTATGGAAAATACTCAATATATACAGTATAATACAATAAAAATAGCAGAGCAGAACACATTCAATTTAAGAAAATTAAATAATAAAGAAAATGCAAAGTATATACGGTGTACACCGTATATAAAGCTATTTCACTGTATATACAGTGAAATAGCTCAATCAGTCTGTTGGAGAAAGTGCTCCGCGGTCCTGAAGTAGGTGGTGGAGATGGTGGTCCGGATTATCCAATATGGACAATCATTTTTTTCAGCGTCCTCCTCTCCACCCCTTGTTCCAGATCGTCCTGTTTGCAGCCAATCATGGAGCTGGCCTTCTTCACCAGTCTGTTGGTGTCACTGGCTCCCAGCAGACTGGTGCTAGCCACAGCCAACTGGTAGAACATCTCCAATATCTTGCTGCATACATTGAAAAAGAGTTGACTGATCCCCTTCTTGTTGACAGCGTTGATGTTGGCCTTCCAGTTCAGTCTGTGGTTGATGGAGACGCCCAGGAACTTGTACTCCTCCACCATGTCCACATCCTCTCCTGTGCACTGTGGCTATGGTGACATGGGCGTTAAGCTACAAAGCAAGGATCTAGTTGTTTCATTGGTCGAAAAGTCACCCTTGCTATGACATTAGGTTGACAAAACCTCTGTTGTGTATAAATAATGATCCTTTTTTAAAAAAAAAGTATCTTATGTAGGGTGGCTGTGCTCACTCTGCGTGACAAGGTCATTCAAAATAAGCACAGAGGCCAACTCACATAGGGATCCCTCAGGAGCAGCGAGGAGGAAGGTAGTAGAGAGTAAGACATCTGTGCTGCCCCGCTATATCAGTCAACAACAGAGCCTTGATCTGGATGAATGAAGCTGAAGCAGAAGTTCAGCCAGGAAGACTCTCTTTACACTCCTTTTGTTTGGTGTCCCTGAGCTTCAAACTACGACACTCTTTCTCTCGTGCACCTGTCAGGGACAGAGTGTCAGTTTCAGGTTGTTAGAGGCATTGTGTCTATCTTGTTCAATGGAAACAGAGTTTATGCATATAACTTTCAACATAGGCTTACTTAGTGTTTAGATTTACTTGATTAGGTTTAGGGAAGGATAGGAGTTCAGGTTAAAATAAGTACTTTTGATAAGTACTTGTTACGTTGGTTTCGTAACAAGTAAGGTAAAATAAGACTATGTTTACTTTGGGTTTCACACAGGACAAGAACAGCGGTCTCCTGGGTGAAAGTCATGTGTTTGTTTGAGCCTCTAAGGCCCATCTGTGCTGTCCTGCTATATCAGTCAACAACAGAGCCTTGATCTGGATGAATGGGATTAGGTGGAAGTTCAGCCAGGAAGACTCTCTTTACACTTGTTTTCATTCATAATCTCTCTCTCTCTTTGTCATTTCTCGATCAGCTGATTTTGGCCGTTCACTTTAAATTCACCAACCAGATTCTTCAGCCAATCGCGTCGTTGCTGTCAAACTTTAAAAAGGTTCGCCTCTCTGCTGCTGCCAGTTGTCATTTCAGCTTAAATTGGATGTGACCCTCCTCCACCCCAGTCACCTCCAGTCAGCATCACAGTCATGCTCCTCATTCATCATCGGGTTGCAGCAACTCCCTTCATCTCCACCACCACCAGTGTCTGGACTCCAGGGGGATTCTACCTTATCTGACCTCAGCATCAATACCCCTCGATTATCCTAATTCAGGATGGAGTCCAATCGCCAAAGACTTTACACTATTCAAATCGTATGCAGGTGTAATAAGTTATTGTTAAATTCTTATGAAGTCCCTCCAGACTGAACTACTTTAGTTAGGCAGGGACGGATATAGACAAAAATTCACTTGCAGTAAGACATAACTTTAGCTTGGACAAAAGGGTTTAGTGGACTTTTTCTTTACATTTGAAACAAAACTAGTATTTAGAAGGCTCCAGATAAAACTGAATTATATTAAAATTGAGTGAAAGAGATCATATATTAACATCAGATTCAAGAGATTTTGTTGAAAGTCTCAACCATTGGACCCATCAGTGTGCACTGATGCTGGTGACTTACAGCAGGAGCAGGAAGTGCACTTTATATGGCAGACAGTGCATTAACAGCAGAGAGAAAGTGTAATAAAGCATACCTACTGAGACTGGACCACGTGGAAGCTGGAAGGACTGCTGCTGTGTGGAGTTAAGTGGTCCTGAGAGAATTGAGATAATAGTGATGTTAGCGACAGGCAATTATAAAGGCTGCATCAGCCCCGGTGTTATTAGCTGCCTCACTCACACTGTGCAGCTGTAGCCATTAGCTTGGATTGAGTGTAGTTCATAGAGAGTTCTAGTTTGAGAGTGTGTGCACATGTACTCTGACAAGAGCATGTGACCATACCAGTTTTATTCGAATCAAAAGCGTGTTTCTTTGTTTTTACACAGAATGAAGATTGTGTATTTGATCATCTATTTATTGCATTAAAAATGAATCAAAAACAATAACTGTATCTGTATTTGGGCCTAAGTGTGTGTTTTTAAGACTGACCGAAACATTTCCTAACAACCCTACCCTAACCCGATATGAAAAGTGTTATTGCACGCCGACATTTATTACAGTCGACATCTTCTGCAATGAGAGTATTCATTGGAACTAATAGTGTCTCTGAAAATAGTTTTTAATGCCAGTGGGATACGGTAATAGGAATCACAGTGGGACATGGGAGACTTTGGTTAATAAGGAAGTATTAGGGGATGCGACTGATGAATTGGAAGCTGAGGGAGCTTAAGTCCTAGGTTTCACTGAGATAGACTGAAGAAATACTATGCCTCACAGTGAGTCATTTAATCTAAGAATAATTCAATTAATTTATTTTTGAACTAGTGAAGAAAATTGAAGTTTGAGAACCTGGGACAGAGTGTATGTGTACGGATTGTAAAGCCCTCTGAAGCAAATTTATGATTTTGGGCTGTACAAAATTAATTTAATTTAATTGTCAACTCCTTACTTTCCATGTACATTGCCTCCACTCAAACCAATTTCTGTAGGGAGGGGAATCGATTTCCCCAAACCACTAGAAACCAATCTATTTGCCTGATTCAAATGGAATTTTAAGTCAACTCTGATGTTTACCCATTTTAAGTGTGGAGGGGGGCAAGGTGAAAACCAACTATTATATCTGGTGATATTGAGAAGACATAATGTCTACGCCGCACAGCTTGACATTACTTGACGACGCCATTAGTCTCGTCCGTGTTGCTGATTGGCTAATAATTAGTCCACCTGCGACTGCGATGCTCATTGAGTTGATGGCCTTTTTTTCGCCCGAGGAGTCGTCGTTTCATGTGACGAACCTAGACAGAGCAGTCAACTCGGTGGTCTGGACCCAAGACTTGTTCCTGATTGGTCAGAACCAAACTAGTGATACTCTTCTGCTGCAATCAGTGCTACTTACTCTATTTGAACATCATTTATTTGTTCTGTATTATCGTAGCATTGTCAATGAAGACCGATGAAAACACAATAAAAGCGACCTGGATTGCAGTTGTGCGTGACAGAGGAAGCGCTACTCCATAGATTCAGTGTTTTCTGAGAAAATTGGCTTGTTTCTTCTGCAGCCAGTCCACTTACACAAGTTGGCTTTTCCCACAGACAACTAGCAGGCTGCTAATTATAGGGCCACAACTCGCCAAATACATCTTTTTAACCACAGCCATGGTTGACACTGGCTTTGACATCCATCTCAATTATTCTTGCACTTGACCTTTCTGTTCCCTCTACCTATGAAGTACGAGTAGAGTTTCTCTGTGCTGAGGTGGGCGTAGCAAACTGCCTTACAGAAATGGATTGGCCATTAGACTCCCATCTGCCATCCAGTCTACATGCTTCACAGCCAGAGTGGAGAGTGTACTGACTAACTGCATTACTGTTTGGTAAAGGGCCTGCAGCACAAACATCATTCAGGTGTCTCGGCCTTCCATTCAGGATATCTTTCACTTTTCCAATGCCAGATCTTCAAAACATTGCAACCTTATTTATTCATTCCTTTTTTGAGATTTTGCAGACTTCAACTAAGCAAATGTATCACTGACTAACCGCTATCTGTGGGTTGGAGGACATCTAAGGGTGCAGTGGATACATTTCATAATTAACTGTGGAAAAGGATGTCTTGATGTCTACATTTCTCCAGTCAGACACTGTTTAATTAAGACTCAGACAAGCACTTTGTATGAAGCGTGCTGTTGCCGTACCAGACTGTTCCTCATCACCGTCCTCTTTCCCATTGTGTCCGCTCTCTTATTCATTACCTCTGTGAGTACTAGGGTTAGATTAAACACCATATTGTTTTACGGTGCGAGTCTATGTTTATTATTTATAGAAATTAGCTCATTAGAAACATGCACTCCAACAATTGAACTGCTCACAGTTATGTCTTCATTGTTAAAAACAAAATGAAATGTTTTTTCGTCCACTGTTGACTTATTGCACCAATTAATTTCTACCAGCAGATGCAGTGACCCAAAACAGTATTGGTTTATGCTTAGGTGGAGCCGAATAATTAGTTTTGCTGTTAGCACAGGTATCGAAACTGATGTGCAAATACACAAACACATCCAAATGCATATAGACGCGCACCATTGCAGCCAATGGCCAAGGGTTTTAGGGGTAGCCAGTGAATCTATTATAAATTTACATTTTTATATACACAAACGGCATGCATGCACAAACGGGTACCCATATAAATGCATATCTACATACGAACAAACTGTTGGAGGCAAAGAAACAAGTTTAAGTGCGAACATGTTCTTTCCCTCTGAGGCTTTCTGATGTGTTTGGGAGGATTTAAATACCTTCCACGAGTACCTCAAGGGCCTGAAATCTGGGTGCGAGCGAGAGAGTTTAAGTGTGACAGCACTTCTGCAGGTCTGTGAAGATGCCTTGAGGATATTTCACGGCTTAAGAGATGAATTATCTTCTTTGTGTATGTGTTTGCACACAGTGTCGACACCCAGAGACAGCAGGGAAAGCAGAGGCCTGGTATAGTGTGTCAACACTCGCTTTCCTTCAACCTCCTATACATAACTCCCAATATGTATTCTTCGTTTAAATACTTTTTTACAATTCCCTCTAAATGTTCTTGTATCGGGTGCTCTGAGCCATCTACAGGTTAATGAAATACTTCATCTCCGTAACTGCAGCAATACCCTCAATAATTGGGCCATAGAGTTGTTTGATTTGCCTTTTATTTTCTGGAAAGCATAATATTTGTGCTGTGCAATGTTTCCTTTTAACGTTTTACATTCTAAATTGCTTGTGTTGGCCCCGACATGATGGTGTTATCAAGACAGATAGGTGAATCATCGTGATCGGCTGCAGCTCAGTGATCTTCTGCAATGCACCAGTCACATTACAGAAGGGTTTATTTATTTATTTTTACTTTATTTTTTGCATATTTTAATCTTTAATCAAAGATAAATGTTAAACAGAATAAGATTACTAACAGATGGCATTTCACATTTCAGTGCTTTTACATTCATTTCCATTCATTACAAATTGGCATGGTTTGTGCCCAGGACTGGAGGGCTCTGCAGAGGGTGATTAAAACCGACCGGAACATCACCGGTACCCATCTTGTGATATCGGTGAAGCTAGGTGCCTGCGCAGGGTCCAAAAGATAAAAACAGACAATACCCGACCCCAGCAACATCCTGTTCACCCTGCTGCCGTCTGGCATACCACCAGAGAGAGCAGCTTTATTCCTCAGGCTGTAAGACTGCTCAACTCATTATCCGTTTTTCCATCATAAAAAATTATGTTTTGCTTTCATGTTGCATAAAGGGACCTTTCATCGTGCATACCCTGTGTTGCAGAATTACAATAAATGAACGATGGAACTTCCCCATCCACCACCCCTTGAACCATTACTCCAATACACCTAATCTCATTTCCTTGCTGGCTTGAGGCAAACCTTATACATGACTCTCATTCCAAGAACAGCTGCCTAAAAACTACACGTTTGCTTTCCAGTGGCAAAGCCTTCTAGCAGCACTCGGTGTTATGACTCTTATTCTTTTGAGCAAATGCGGAAGTAGTCTCACGTTGGTGAGACGATGGGGTGAATGGGCAACACATTTTCACTCCCAACCCTTCAAATATCGACCCTTGGTTGGTGTCCCTGAGCTTCAAACTATGACGCTCTACGTAATGCCATTCTTGGATATGTCAGGGGCCGCGTGTCAGATTCGGCTCGTTGGATGCAAAGTGTCTATCTTGTTGGAAGGAAACAGTTTATGCATATAACTTTAAGGTCGGATTACTTGGTTTTTAGATGTACTCGGTTAGGTTGAGGCAACAAAACTTCTTGGTTAGGTTTGGAAAAGATAGGAGTTCAGGTTAAAATAAGGACGTTTATTAAGTATAGTTTGTTTAGTAGGAAAGTCTCGCTAAAAACGTTAAGCATAATAAGTCCATGTTGACTTTGGGTTTCACACAGGACACCCGTCTCCTGGGTGAAAGTCCTGTGTTTGTTTGAGCCTCTAAGGCCCACTGCCTTTTTGTTGCCCATTCAGACATTTTTTACAGTTTGCACAAACCATGAGCTGTATGCTTCCTAATAGTTCATAGTACTGGTGAAATAATGAAAACCACTTACCTGAAATCTCAAATTGCCCCTCTAATTGCCTGCAGGCTGGCTGTTCTCTGTTTTCAGACCACAGTAACTACGGTTGACTCAGCCATATAGCGCATCCAGGATTCAATGAACCCAGTTGGGTCCAGCTGGGGTCCTCGGTTGCATGTCTCTCTTCTTATTTTCTGTCATACATCTAATGCCGCTGTCTGAGATTCAAAAAATGACTTTCTAAACCACCCATCAACTTAAATACACCCACTTCCCCCTTTAACAGAAGACTATTGTGCTCTATTTGGACCTCAGCAAAACTTTTTTGGCAGAAAAAAAAGCCAAACTCTCAAAATTGCATTTTGGCCGAATTCTTCCCATTCCTTTCTTGGCTTTTGTCTGCTACTCATTCACACTGGGAATTGCCTTTTATGAGGTCTGCCAACCCAACAACCCGTGCACTATTTTGAAAACGCTGTGCATGATTGAAATTGAAAAAGTTGTAATTCCTGTTGATCACTGACATCCAACAACAAACAAGTTTTCAGGACTTCTCTGAATGCAGCACAACACACAGGTATAAGAAATTAGAACTTAGATTTGGTTGCATTTTGCGATATTATGTACTTGGCACATATTATGCATATTTTCTTGAAGGAAAACACAGGTAGCTCTTGGTAAACACCTGCAGCAGAAGTGTGTGAAACACCTCAGTTTATCTCCCATGACACTGTCTAGCTCACGCATACAAACTAAGATGTGTTTCTATTTCTTTTTGCTCTCTTCTGCTCAACACGTTTTAGCTAATCCTTTCTAAGTTATCTCTCCAGCACAGACACACCACGAGTGTGTCTGTTTATTTGGGTGAAATGAAGATTAGTTGCATTAGCAGTTATGGGGTTAGGCCTGTTTTTTGTTGTTGTTGTTTTGTTTTGGGCATTTATGAACGAACGCATGAGCTTAGACTGCGTGTGTGTATTCAGTACGTGTGTGTGTGCGCGATCAGGTGTTGCCCTGGGAATGTGCACTAGTGTTAAGAATGTGAAGGCCAAACAAAATCACCTGCGACCGCCAAAGAAAAGCTGGATTGAAGCGGTTTTGAAGGGATTTCTGCCCCGTCATCCCGCAGCTATTTTCCATCGTTCTTTCAGTGGCTCCGCAAGGATTCTAGTAACATGTGGAGGCAGCGGTGGTTGTAGAATTTAGTTTGGCATAAGAGCATGGCATTTCTACAAAAGGGGTGACAGTCAATAAAGTCGGCCTCTTTCAATGCCAAAGTGCTCCTTTTTGGAGCGTCTGGCTATTTCTCTGCACGTACACTGTGCATTAGATATCTTGCTTCTCTCTGCTGCAGTCTCGCAGTCACAATGAGGATGGGAAAAAAAAGTCCACACGCACACAGGCAGAGGATGGAGTCTGAAAAAACGGATGTGACAGTGGGATTTATTGCACCCTAATTATTCAAAAGTGTGTGAACGATGTTGAAGGGGTAAGAGTGCAGGAGAGGGAGGGAGGGAGGGAGCGAGGGAGTGCAAAAGTAAAGAGGCAGAGAAGATGAAAAATGAAGGAAGGGGAGATAGAAAGCAAGTAGCCACATTTCTCAGTCGGCTTGTCAAGAGTAAAACGTTCTGTTATCAATTCTAGTAAAGAGGAAACATATTCATCAAACTCAAGTGTTTGATTTGAGGTTTTCTCGTTGGAGATCAGTGGAGTAGAAAACAAAGAAAAACCCATTTTGACAGAGACTGAACATACAATCTTAATCTGGATACGCTGACCAGATCAAAATCAGGTATTCAAGGATAACTTCTGTATTTTTCAACCTGGACCCATGTTTTAGTGTCTAGGTGACTAATGGAGACAAATGGATCAAAACCAATAGTGTGTCATACCCCACGTGTAAAAAAAAAAAAGCATTTCTAAAAGATATCTGTGAACATCCTCAACTCTTAAGGCTTTACAGTTTGATAATGTGTGATTCTTCCTCATGACATCCTGTTTGTATGAACACAAGAGCCAACTGATAGAGGATGCCTTTACTGTAATGTATCCCAGCATGCAGGAGCGGTCCGTAAATCAACGCACATTCTCTCGTAGTGTCACATAGTTACTTTTATTGCATAACAGTAACAGCAAAGTAAATAAAAGTCATCTTAAACAAAAAACTCGCTTTGTCTCGAAATGCCCTCTCAACATGCGGTCTCCTAATGCGTTTGAAAATAGTTTGCCCTTCCGCTCTCTAGCCAAAAACACACCTGGCTGTGCTCAGGTGACATCTACATATAGAGTTAACGCCCCCTGACATCATCATTGCGTCATCGTCATCATCGTAATAATATCAATAATATCACGTCAACATGATCAACAGTATTTCATTATGATCAGCATAATTTGGTAGGAAGGTGGCAGCATGATTATAAGTTACTCACATGATAGGCTGTGATCTAGATAAAACATACATCAGTGTAATGGCTTCTACACGGCACGTTCTCAGGATGAGACTTGATGTCAGAGAACTCACAGAACATGTCATGCTGATCTCTGTAGTTAAGCAGGATGCGTCATACTTTAGCACATTTCCTAAAACAACACAATGAGGGATGCTTGTAATAAACAGGTTCGCGACTATTTCCACCAGTTTTATCACTGTGCTTTGTTTGAATTTATTTATTAACTTAACAAAGCCAATAATTATCAGGATGACAGTAAGATCTTGTTGGTGCAAGTTTAAAAAAGTTACATAATATGAAAACAAAGATTGCAATAGCTGCTAAAGTTTGTAATAGCTTCTATCCCCTGAATTTTTGTCTTGCACAATCATCATCGTCAAATATCTGATTTCTCTAATACTTAGGTCAGGGCCCGCAGCCGCATGTGTCCCCGCAGCCGCATGTGTCCCCGCAGCCGCATGTGTCCCCGCAGCCGCATGTGTCCCCGCAGCCGCATGTGTCCCCGCAGCCGCATGTGTCCCCGCAGCCGCATGTGTCCCCGCAGCCGCATGTGGCCCCGCAGCCGCATGTGTCCCCGCAGCCGCATGTGTCCCCGCAGCCGCATGTGTCCCCGCAGCCGCATGTGTCCCCGCAGCCGCATGTGGCCCCGCAGCCGCATGTGTCCCCGCAGCCGCATGTGTCCCCGCAGCCGCATGTGTCCCCGCAGCCGCATGTGTCCCCGCAGCCGCATGTGGCCCCGCAGCCGCATGTGTCCCCGCAGCCGCATGTGGCCCCGCAGCCGCATGTGGCCCCGCAGCCGCATGTGTCCCCGCAGCCGCATGTGGCCCCGCAGCCGCATGTGGCCCCGCAGCCGCATGTGGCCCCGCAGCCGCATGTGGCCCCGCAGCCGCATGTGGCCCCGCAGCCGCATGTGGCTCTTCAGCCCCTCTGTTGCGGCTCCTTCAGGCTTTGACAAAAATAATATTTTATTTGTTGCCGTGGACAATCTTTCAAAGGGAACACATCTTATCTTGGAGTTTGAGGTGATACTGTGTCACTGAAAATAAAACATGTTTTAATATTTTTTTGTGTATGTTTTTAATATTTGCTCTCTATTTCTCCATGTGGTGCTGGAAGTGCACAGTGCTGCCGGTTCACCAGGGTTAGGGAAAAAGAAAAAAAATATGATGTTACTTTGTCATGTAACTTAAACTATAGACGTAACGTCAGGCAACGTCAGTGCACTCCACTAAATAAACTACAATTTTGCTTCAAAAGATCAGCTCTGTAACAGATGACTTATCCACTATCGAGATGTCCCATAGGGAGGCTGATCGGGCATATTTTGTATCGATCAGTATCTCCTTAAACAAAGCAGATTCTTCCTTCGCTATATTTTGCGTTGTTCAGGAATAGTGACCTCCAAATCACAAAATAGTACAAAAGCTGTATCATCAGAGAAGCAGACGTCGAAAGAGAGAGAGAGAGAGAGAGAGCTGACGGAGAAGGAACAGAAGGGAAGTGAGTTCACAGGAAGTCACGCTATGGTTTCAAAGTCGCTGACTTTGACGGCGACGGAAAGTGATTTGGAAGGATGTTTTTGTGCTGCTCAGAAAGTTTGTGTGTGAGAGGGAGAAATGAGTGGAAGATGGGGGCGAGCACGAAGCCGGCAACTGCGGCGGTCCCGTGGGTAAAACGAAATAAATTATAATTGTGAGAAGTGTCTTGCGAGGAAACACGATCTCTGTTCTCTCCCACTGATACGTACGCCCATAAATAAATAAATACCGCCTCCCCTCTTCGTCTGTGCCTCTGACAGCTGAAGTGGAGTGGAGTAAGTCAACCCTGTGTGTGTCTGTGTAGGCTGAGAAGCTCTTGTTTATTCAACAGTCACACACAAAGTCCTTTAATGAATAAATACATGCTCTGTGATAGCGATCTCTGCGGTGACGCCTGCTGTGCCAGTTAGAGTCAAACTTAGGCTAAAAGGCAAGACTGTATAAAATATAGCTAGAAACAAACTCTATGAATTTGGAGTGAAATTGGTGGGGGAAAAAACTTTGCTCCACTTTTGGATGCTCAGATGGGTGCTGTACACGATGAAAGGAAGTAATTCCTTAACACCTGTACTGTTTGGGGCTGCCCGTTTAAGTACATCCAGATTCTTATATACTTGAGTATTTCTATTATATGTTACTTTATACCTCTACTGCGCCGCTGAGGAGCTTTTCTCTCCAGTTGCTGCCCAACATGGCACACACACACACACACACACACACACACACACACACACACACACACACACACACACACACACACACACACACACACACACACAGAACCTTTTACATTGAGGCTGTTTCATGAGCAGTTTAAAGTTATTTGTAGTTTCAAATAAAAGTCCATAAAGGCATTCAAAATTGGACCTTTAGAAAAGATATCTGAGTGCTTCATGCCACCACTGGTTAGGAGGGAGGATACACTCTTGGGTGAGGTTTCATTGCAACCTGCAGCCTCCACCCAGTGCGTCACAGATGGAGGATTTAAGTGAACCTTTTGGTGGTGGGCTCAGGGTTTTGTCTTTATGTTGCAGTTGGTGTAACGATTAATTTTGGACCCGCATACCAGTGCTAGATTGAAAAAACAGAAGAGAAAAATGTGGATTCCTGAGTGTGTGGATTCCTGCTCAACGGCTGTGCTTAGATATTTGAACATTTAAATACACTGTAAAAAAAAAATCCGTAAAAAAACGGATAAAGTCCTGGCAGTTAATTACCAGGAATTTATCCGTTATTTCACGGACACTTCTGTTAATCCTAAAACGGATAATTCTGTAGATTTACAGTATATTCTCTGTTTATTCACAGACACTTCTGTTAATCCTAAAACGGATAATTCTGTAGATTTACAGTATATTCTGTTTATTCACAGACACTTCTGTTAATCCTAAAACAGATAATGTAATCTAATACAGCATCATGATCAAATACAATCACCACAACATATATAAATTGCACATGTTTATTTATGCCACGAAGGATATGCATAAAAGTGCATTCAATGGCTACATTTTTAAATGACAAGTTTTTTTTTACGAATTATTTTGTTATTATATAACAATATGCAAAGCACCATGTTTTTGGATCAGACTTTCTTCTTTGAAACAGCAGAATAGAACAGAATAAAACACATTTAAAACATTAAAACTATGATTCATAAAGTGCATAATAGTTGTTCATTTTGTAGAAGATTGTTTAAATAGCAACAGAGTAAACAACGATACATTCATTAATAACATGAAGATAATGGTGTTGCACCAAAAGGTGGTCACAATAAAACAACTTTTCAACTTTCTTTTAAACATTTCCAAATACATGGCAAAAATCATCATCATTAACAATACAATAAATCTCTCTTCTCTAAGTCCTGTATTGACACATTCATTAATAACATGAAGATAATGGTGTTGCACCAAAAGGTGGTCACAAACAAGTAAAACAACTTTTCAACTTTCTTTTAAACATTTCCAACATCATCATCAACAGTAAAACAGCTCAAGTTACCATCCATGGATTCTCGAAGTTGTTTAGTTCAAACAGGAACTTCAGCAGTCTTGGAGGAATGTGCTGGTGTTTGGTCCCCTTCTTCTCGGCCTTTGACCCTCGCTCAGGATTTATTCCCAGGAAAACTCTTAAAGAAAAGAATTAGTTTTTTTAGGTACACAAGTAATGAAATGAATTAAACTGACAAAGTAACATGCAGACCAATGATCAGAAATGATCAAATTGCCATACTTAATACTTTCCAATTCAGCTATTGCATTAATAATGCTACAACTTAATGATGCATCTCAGTCATGTGAGTTTGTCAGCTGAAATACGTCTTATGCCGGTTACAAACTGGCTGCGTGCCGTGAGCGTGGCGTGTCAGTTGCGTGGTGGCTGCGTGGCGTTTTCTATGTCTTTGCACACCAGAAACGTGTCTGACGCGGCGCTGCTGCTGCTGCTAGCCTTGTCTGGACACATGGATGTTTCCCATTGATAAAATTAAATATCATGATAAACATAAATATATACTGATCTGATTACAGCAAAGACGGAAAAATAGGCTACAGACTATTTTGTTCTGTATTGACAGGTGACATATTTGAAAATCAATTTTTTGGCGCAGCTCAAGCTGTGCCTGAGACGTGCGTGTCACGCAGGCAGTGTGCACGCTCTAACCTGTTAACATGGGAGCTGAAATATAAATGGACACGCCACAACACTCACGCCACGCATCCAGTGTGTAACCGGCCTTACACTATACACTCACCAGCCACTTCATTAGGTACACCTGTGCAATCCAACACAAGAGCTCTGTCAGAGGTGATTGGTGAAGGTGATAATTATACTTTATGTTTATTATTGAGGTTGTATTGGGTGGTGCTGGTGTACTGGAGTGCAAGAAAAGTGTTCCTAATATTTTGTCCTCCTCAATGTATGATTAAACTCCAGGATCCAGAAGAAAGCAGGAAAAGCTTGATCAGACAAAAGCAATGTCCACTCCAAAGGTTGATGGATGACACAGTTCCATTTTTAATGGTCCATCAAAAATATAGTATGTATGTATATATATATATATATGTGTATGTATGTATGTATGTATGTATGTATGTATATATATATATATATATGTGTGTATGTGTATTATACAGCTGTTATATATTTTAGTATATATATTTTTGATCAACCATTGAAAATGTATAAAGTATAAGGACAACACTCAATATAATGTTCTCAGGTACACCATCAACATTCACTATGACCTCAATAGTAAACAAAGTATAATCATCACCTTTCTGACAATGTCAACAAAAACTGAAAATGTAAAAGCCTCGTAAAAGAATGTATATTATATTGCACAGATGTAGGCCTACCTAATGATGTGTGTATTTACAATGTCCAACTTAATAGACAGCAACACAATATGCTCTATACATAACATTTCAAAACATAAAACAAAGAGTTGCTTACCTTTGTATGAATTCCAGGGTGATTGACATGTCCTTTGGGTATTTTATGTTTAATACATAAAACAAAGAGAAAGCGTAGCTCAGGGCCACAATGAGGGAGTTGATATGGTCGTTGACAACTTCCTGATCGACGGCAACCTTGAATCGTCGATCACCTTAAACATAGATTAACTTAGATATTAGAAGATAGAAAATATTAACAAAAAAGGAAAAACAATAAACCCTTCCCATCCTACAGTAACTAATAAACCCTCATCATCTTACAGTAACTAATACAATTAAAAATAAATGGAGGACTTTTACACACTACATCTACACTGGATGACGTATAAGTATTTTTAAGCATGCAGCTTGAATTGACTGTCACTTTGTAGAGAGTAAAGAGTAATAAGTAAGAGTAAATAGTAATAGTTAACAGTAAAGAGTATGAATAAGAGTAAATGAAATCCATAACATGCCTAAATATTATACAGACTACATACCCATGATAAGGATGCAAGGGGTGCTTGGGATGCTCAGTCCAGCAGCAGTTGACTCCTGTTTAAATATCAAAGAAACACAAATGTCATGAACTATGTTTCCAATGTATGCAGTATTTACTGTATACATTTACTGTATACAGTACAGTAATACTTACTAGGTAGTAGTAACTACAATAAGCCTAAACCTCGAAAGCTAAATTTTTGCCCAGGTTTTGTTAAGAGCTTTAAAAGTACATCAAAAACAAATGTTTTGCTCTCATACAAAAACCTCTGACTTTCATTTTTTGTTATTTTATCTCTACTTTCTATAGTTAGCTAGGAGTTTATTATTTACTGTTTATTGTTTATTTTCTATTAAGGGTGCTCCGATCGATCGGTCACCGATCGGTATCGGCCGATAATGGCTTTAAATAGTTTGATCGGTGGTCTCCATAAAGGCCGATCAGATGACGCACTACCACGGGAGCGCACTACTCGTGAGAACATTTTCTACATGAAGCTAAAATGGCGGCATCCCTACATTCAGCGGTCTGGCAGTTCTTGTGTGTGTGTGTGTGTGTGTGTGTCGGTCCGTGTGTGTGTGTGTGTGTGTGCTGAAGAAATGTGCAGTGATTGAAAGGACATTTTTTAGATTTTGAGCTAGGACAGAAAGCCAAACAGTTACTGATACATTCTCTAAACATGTGTGACTGTTACGTAATGGCGTAATTTTCAGTTCATAAAAGTGATCGGTATCGGCCGATACGTCTTCCAGCAATCGGTGATCGGCCCCAAAAATCCTGATCGGAGCACCCTTATTTTCTATAGTTAGCTAAGAGTTGAGAGAGATAGGTGAGAGAACCATAGCCCATACATAATTAAATTAAAATCACATTTTCCTTTTTGGTGTGCGTGTCCAAATCCATTAATTAAATCCATACAAGCCATTACAAAAAATATGTCTAATGAATATCTGCAAAAGAAAAACAACACAATAAAAGTATAAACCTACCTCACTTTGGTAGAAAAGGAGATCAGGCTTTTCCTTAAAGAACTTCGCAATGCCTGAGATCAGCTGTACTGGATCTTCACCTGGTGGCATCTTCATCCCATTTGAGTCGAGGAAGTCTTTGATGCTCTTTCCCTTTTTGGACATTTCCTCTGCCAGCTTTGTTTGTAGTGGTAAGCCAAGGAGGGTACACGTGTGGTCAAACAGGTGAACAGCTTCAAAAAGGAAGGGCCACTCTTCCAGTATTGTTTTTACAGTGCTTCCTTTGTTGATAGTTGCACGCTGGATGGAATAGGTTTCAGTCATCAATTTGCGAACACACACCTCCTGAAGATGACGGGTTTTGAAGGCACTTTTCAAGTCATCTTGTTTAGACTCGAGTTCTGCTATATCCTCAATATCAGGCTGCCACTCCACACACCCATAACGATCTGAGAGTGTAGACTTTTTCCTGACTGCGTCTTCACCCTCTGCTGGCCTCTTTGTTGAGCTGAAGTTAAATGGCCTTCTAATATTTTCAAGTCTGTTTTCTAGCTGTATGAAGAGAGCATCATATCCTGTTCCAATGACTTTAGTTCCAGTGAGCTCTCTGTCTTGAAAAGAGCAGGGATATTGTTCTACAATCTTCTTGGCAATCTCCCGCAGCTTTGCTCTTCCAGGCCTGCCACGCTCTTTACCGAGTACATCGTCAATGACTATACGAACCAGCTCTCTTCTCTCTTTAGGCTTTGGTCTCTTCTTTTCACTTAAGGCAAGCATGAGGTTTGGGGGCATTTTGTGCCATGGTACATCATATTTTTCCCGGGATGGAGAATCCTCCATGGGAACAGGTGTCGGACTTTGGGGCAGATGGACATTGTGTTGCAGAGATGTCGAAGCAGTGCCAAGTACAGCTTGTGACTCTATGGATAACACATCACCAAAAATTAATGAAATTATGTTACATTTATATATACACTTGTGATGCTTTTGGACAAAAAGTCCTAGTCTGTAACAATGGTAACCTGTGGATTATAGGACATACAGATGGTGTGCAGAAAGACTTGGTTTATAAATGTAAAAAACTTACCTGCACTGAAAGCTTGAATTAGTCTTCTCTGCTGAATGGGTGGCAGAAGTCCATCGACATCATCAGTCTTGACAAAGTTAAGGTCATCTACATTGTTTACTCCAATCTCCTCCAGTCTTGCCATGAGTGAGTCCATTACATGATTACTGAGCGATGGCATAGCTTTCTGAACTAATTCTTTCACAAGCTCCATAGTGGCATATGCTTAAGTGGGATGAGTAACCTTGCACCTCTGTGGTAAAAAGAAAGTGGAGCATAGTCATTAAGATTGTCAAGACTTTTACAAATAAGCTTATTGGAACTATTTTTGTCAATTTCATAGACGCCAAGCTCAGGTACCCAGCTGGCAGTTTTCCCCCGCAGCAAAAGCAGGACAGTTGTTTCACTTTTGATAACAATGCTTGCTATTTCACCCAACTGTAGTTGTCTTTTGGTATATCTCTGTACTACAAGCATACCATTTGCATATGAAGTGCCTTTAACTTGCACTTTATCTGTAACAACTGAGTTAAATGAATTTAGTCCAAAGTCTGCAACTGCTGCCCTTATGCCACCATCATAGAGCTCTGGATAAAAGCTGGTGGAGTCTGACACCTGAACCTGGGGACTGAAAAAACTGCCCTGACTCTGATAAGCCTGAAACAGCTGATGTCGATCAGCGAGTGACTTGGTGACATTTCTGAAGTTTTGACTTGACCTGATGCATCTTTTGAAATAGCTATGCTTACTTTCAAAGCGCATGGTCCAAGTATGTATGAGTGGACCAAACTGTAGACTCAAGTCTGCATAGTGAAGAAGATAGTGGTGTTTTGGTCTCAGATTTGAATGCGGGAATAACTCTTTCCTCATTTCCACATACTCTTCAGTCAGTACCTTCATGTAAGCAATCTGAGACTCTGAGAGGCTAGGTGCACAGACAAATTCAGTTAGCTCCCTCAGAAGAAGTACCAGCTGCCAGACAGCATTATCAGCATCTTCAATTCTGTCATGTACCAAAATAGGCAGGAACCGCAATAGCCACCTGTTTTGGGCTGCATGGCCTCCAAGCCTTTTTCCTTTGTTTGGAATAGCATTTGGCTTGTTGCTGCTTTCACCTGGAAATAATTTGAGTCTGTCATTTAGTGACTCATAACTGAACCACTTCTCTTGTTTAATTAAGCACTGCAAACACATTGCCAGGTCATAGTCCACAACACCCTCGAACAAGTCATGTGCCAAACAGGGCGGCAGCCCAGGCTGACACACGTGGAAATGTGAGAGTTTGTTGAAAACACTGTTGCCTTTAATGCCCTGATGCATGGTCACTTCAGGGTGACTCTCCAAAAACTGCACAGACTCATTATAATCAGCAGGATCTCTATGAGTGAAAACTGTGAGAGGGTTAGACACAAACACATCTTTTGTGACTAGACAGTATCTACAGAAAAACTGAGCAAAACTGAAATTTTCTGTAAACCCTCCAATCATGTGGGAGCCCAGATTATCTCCCATTATGCATGCAACAGTACCTCTGTATATCTTTTCCTCAAAAGATATGCCCTTTTCTTCCAGCTCACACAAGTCTGACACAAGCTCACCGAAAACTTTATCCACTCCAAAATATTTATAGTCTTTCTCTGTACAGAGCAGTACCAACTGGATTTGATCAACAGTTGATCTGATGTGAGGACAGAAATTTCCAAGAGTGAAGTACACAGCTAAAACTTTGTGCTTTTGCTTGGCAGATCCAAGAGGATTAGCCACCTCGAAAGCATCTTGAAAAAGCATCACCTTTAAAGAATCTGGGACTGTGGCAAACATCGCATTAGATCTAATGGCATGCCCATCAGTGAAATCACGAAGTGCACTATCTTCAACATTAACAGGGTTAAAACTCTGCTGAGTTTCACTTCCCTTTTTCAGCATTGCTCTGAGGCTATCCAGTAATGGAATGTAATGATAGTGTCTCCTCTGCCCTCTGTCATTGTAGCCAAGTGTGACTTCAACAGGCTGAACATAGTTAAAGTGCGTCTTGTAATACTGCAGCCTTCGATGGTGTGTAGTTAAAGGACCACCTGCATGTAAGGCCTCGTGCATAGGGCTGCGCTCATATACAGTCTTCCCCAGACATGTTAATGTTTCTGTTGGGACACCATACTGTTCAAGTTCTTGAGCTAACACATCCATTGTATACTCCTGTTGAATATCCTGAAGAGTTTTCATCTCATGTGCTATCTCTGTAATTGTGGAGGCTGGGACTAAATACTTTGCCTGCAAACCCAAGTAAAACAGAGCTAGATTTTCTGTGTAGGCATCTTGCACTTTATCACTCTCAGCAGCCTTACTTTGGTCTACATCAACAGCATTACTTTGGTCTGCATTACTCACATCAATTACTTCATTCTCTGCAACATGTGCCCTCTCACCTGGAAAATACTGTTCTGCAGCTTCACAAAGATGAACAGGTGCTATCTGGGTTACACTCCACCCTCTGTGATATCTGCACAGATGAGATGAAAAGGATGTTTTTATATTAAATGTCTTAGAACATCCATCAAAGGGACAAGTTACAGTCAGACCCTCTTGTATGTGGTCACTCAAGTGAGACACAAGCCGTTTAACATCTGCATATTCTCTGCT
Organism: Cottus gobio; assembly: GCA_023566465.1. NCBI lineage: Eukaryota > Metazoa > Chordata > Actinopteri > Perciformes > Cottidae > Cottus > Cottus gobio. The sequence continues at coordinate 17,716,908 of CM042228.1, read as the reverse complement.
GCAAAAATTGAACAAACACTTCAACTGCACAGACACACTCCGGTTCCAAGTTTGTCTGATCCCTGGGTCTGGGTGTGTTCGTGACATGTGAACAGCAAGGCAGTTGAATGAGGAAAACTTTCTTCCACAATCTTTATGGCCACATGACAAAAGTACATTATTAAGATGTCTGTGTGATCTGCAGTGCTTCAGGTATTCCGTCAATGACACGCATTTAAATTCACAGACATTACAAGCCAACATGACGGCACTCGTGAACTGGCGTTAGCCGGTTAACTATCTTTAGCCGACCCAACTAGCTAGCCAAAACAGACGGCTCGTTGGTTTGTGTATCATGGCTGAATAGGTGGATAGACTGAGGCTGGGGCTATATGGTAACTTTAGCCCGTTGTCTCGCTAACTGGTGTTAGCGAGACAACGGTTAGCTAGCTGGTTAGCTAGCTACTACTATCCGGTAATGTTAACGGTAACGTAAGACGTAAAAGACAGGTTAACACAGACTGGACAACTCTTTCAATTAAAACTATACAGAACTATATACATGCTATGTTATATTAGTTAAAGAAAATATAATTTGTACCACAGAAGTGCAATAAAGGTTTCTCCAACTCCGAAGATGAGACTGAACGTCCATTGATGACCGCTTCTTCTTTCAGAGATTCAGACGTTAGCGCGTAACGGTGCTTCATGCTCCCACAATGCAATGCGTTCTTAAAAAATACAGTTAAAAGTCCTGTAAAAAAATATTACGGAAAATTCCTTCACATTAATACGGTACATTGTACCGTATATTTACGGACTTTTCTTACAGTGTAGCTTGACTTCCAATCCAATCTGAAGACTCTTATCGGTGTTGGCCTGAAGGACTTTTCATGTCTGTATTTTTGATATAACACATTTAACCTGCACCTATGCAACTTTCCCATATACCTGCAGCATTTATGTTTTAATGCATTTCTGCTGTACAGTATGTTGTTCTATTTTTGGGACATCTTCAGGATGTTGAAGACACAATCGGGTGTGCGCTCGCTAGCTAGGCGGAAACAAAACTGTCACGAAGATGTACTCAAAAAGGATTTCAACAGGGAGGACGTTACAATGATTATATAGGAAGCCTCTTACATACTTTGCAGAAAGGATATTGCTGTGGCTTTCTGTGACTATTAATCAATCCTATTTATCATGTGTGTTTGTGTGTGTGTGTCTGTGTGTGTCCTTTTTGGGTGAAGGTTAAGCCAGCTTGTGTGTTTGGGTGTATTTACTATTGGACAATAATTCTGATGCTTGTATTGAGGCAACCTGATTAAATAGATGTGTATGTGTGTGTGTGTGTGTGTGTGTGTGTGTGTGTGTGTGTGTGTGTGTGAGTGTTATCTAAATGTAATCATTTCTCTGCAGCTTCACTGACGAGCATCACAGAGCAGTTGCACATGACTAGAGTCGTACTGAAACCTCTCTCTCTCTCTCTCTCTCTCTCTCGTTTCGTTTCCTTCTTTTATCCAATCTTTTTACATTTTTCCTCATTCCCTCTTTTCCTGTTAGCGTTTTTTCCTTTTCTTCAACTTATTTCTTGTTTTGGTTTCCACAATTAGTTTTTGCACTCCCTTCCCTTGCTTTTCATTCTCCCTTCCCTCATCCCACCCTCTGTTTCCCTCCCTCTCTTACTTTGTTTAATGTCTTTTCATGTCCATTCCTTTACAGTTTTCTCCTTTTTATCCTTCCTTCCGTCCTCCTCTCATCAGCAACATCATAACTGTTAGGAGAGAGGAATGACCTCTAGCTGAACAACCAGGTCACAGAGGAGGGAGAGCGGTGACAACAGCAGTCTTATCACCATGTTTTACTACCTTTCTACCTCTCTCTCTCTCTCTCAAACACACACACACACACACACACACACACACACACACACACACACACACACACACACACACACACACACATCTGTCAGATATCCTGTACATACACAAATAATGTATTTAAAGGAGTGTTAATTGATTGCTGGAGCACTTAGGGGGCAGTGGAACAAGCTGTAAGCAGAATATTGACCTACCTCCTAATAAATGTCATGTTTATGTCCTTCTGATAATGTTTCCCATGTTCGGCATTCTAGTTTAATGTGTTGAACATAGGAAACAATGTAAATGGTAAATGGACTTGTACCTGTAAAGACCACACAAAGCGCTTAAACACTAAACTACACGTTTTCATTCACCCATTCATACACCGATGGACAGGGGCTACCATGCGAAGTGCCACCTGTCCATCAGGACTAACTAACAAGGGTCTTGCTCAAGGACACATCGACATGGACTCGCGGATCGTGCCGCCCATCTTGTGATTGAAAGACGACCTTTGTATGCTCGTTACGTTTATACAGTCTTTTCAAAGTAAACTTCTGTCTTCACAGGAAACACAACTGCTTAAAAACTTTAGGTTTAGGGAAAAGTTGTAAAATACTTGCTTGGATTTGGGAAAAAAGATTGTGGTTTGGGTTAAAACAGACTACGGGAGTGACGTTTCTTAAGTATGTCAATTACAAGTCAAATCAATCAATGTCGACTTCTCTTTTTCTCCTCCTCCCTTCTCTTTCTCCTTTTGTCTCCTTCTTCTCCTTCTCATTCCTTTACATTGTCCTCTTTTTCTCTACCTTTCACCAGCATCCTTGATCTCTTTCTCTTCTTCTCCTTCTTCATTCTTGCTCACATAGTCCAATCATTCTCCTCCTCCTCCTTTTTCTCCTCCCTGCCTTCTCTTGCTACTTATCTTCCTCTTCGTCTTCCCCTGCTTCATCTTCTAAATCTTTTTCTTCTTTTTATTTCTGTAACTATTTTGCAATTTCAGCCCAAATACTGCATACTGGCCAAAACATGCTGCTTTGCCTATATATATCTATCTATATATATAGATAGATATATATATATATATCTATCTATACATATATACCACAAGAGTCCAATTAACACTGCTTTCTTATAGTTGCACAGACACCACTACCACCAAAACAAATTTAGGGAAAATGCAGATTGAGCAAAAATTCAGTTTGCCACGACATAAGAAATAAGTAAAAAAAGAAAAGAAGAGGAAAAGATTAACAGGACTAATGGCCAACCGTTTGCTTTCGGCAGAACATGTTTTCAGTAAAGTACATTGAGTTTCAGTCAAAACTCCTCATAGCAGCGTGTGTCTGCTAATAGAGGTGGAGAATGTCTGTGAGGTTTTACATGAGATTCGGGGCATGTTTACTGACAGTAACTGTGCTCTGGTGTTAACATAAGGCCTGCTTTTAAAACCGAAGACCGCATGGTGCGTCTCTTGTCTTTCTTTGGGCCGTAAATCATCATAGGAAGGCTCTGTTGAAGAACGTTGAAGAAAATATCACCATATTTAATTGAGACGTAACAAGAAAAGTTATTTCATGCATACATGTGCAAAAAGCATGGCTTCTTTTATGACCACCGGGTAGGCTCACACAATGATAATGAGGATTGCTGTTCATAGTGTGACACATCTGAGGCTGTGGTGGGCGTTAAACTGTAGTTTGTTTCGTTGTGTGATGGACAAAATAATCAGGAAGACGCTTTAATATAATGCACGCCACAATCACAGTACCAGCACAGTAAAATACATAATCATGGTCCTTAAAAATGATATATAAATGCCAGCCTCACTCTGACCATCATGAAGGCCAATCGAGCCCCTTGGTGGTAACTTTTTTTGCATGTTCTACACTTCTCTCTGCCCCATTTCCAATCTCTACACTTTCTAATAAAGGCAAAAATGTTGTGCTAAATGATAACGTGAATATTTTAGGAAACTGTAATTCTCCGAAGTGTTGATATCCAAAACTGACTGCAGGTATGTTACACCCACATGAAACCAAACACATTTCTAACTGAAAATGTACCATTTCTCTGTGAAACTGAACTCGTTGCCAGCATTCAGCTGGGTTCTCATTTAATCTGGTATCGGTGCGCAGCCTCACAGTTTTGAGTCTGCTTCCCCGGCAGGATATTTGCCCACAGCCCCACACAGCTCACCCCCGAGCAGCTCCTCTAAGTGGGGAGGAATCACTCCCTTCCTGATTTCTCGTCGCCTCTGACAAAAACCACGGGGACTCCTGCCCAGGAACTTGGACTGATGCTCGACAACCAGCTGTTGTGCGAGGCTCAAGCTGCAGCCCAATCCGGGTCCTGCAGCTTTGCTCCCTGCAGAAGCTGTCGAATCAGACGCAATATCGCTACCTCAAGCTGCAGGGTTTCATTTCATTTTCGCCGAAATTTCCCGTGCATCACATGTGCAGTGAAGACAGATGGCTTCAAACTGCTTGGAGAACCACAGCGGCGTTTGAAGAGATCCCATGCACGGGCCCCTGAAGAGGGAAGGTCCTGGCGGTGAGCTCACAGACAGCGTAGCAGGGCAACCTGGAAGTAAAGAGATGAAGCAGCAGGGCAAAAGTGGATTCTTTTGTGGAGCTAAATGGCATAAGAGTTATACGTCAGTGCGATTTGCTGAGTGAGATGGGTTGAAACAAAGCGGCTTTTCATCATCAGCATAAATTGCAGATGAAGCGGCGCTTTGACTACAATAAAAGCAGAGCAGTGTGGATATTTCTTGCCCTCAGACATCTCCCATCTGGTCCACTTAATTTCCCTCCCTGCGTTACTCACACACTTCACACGCCGCGGCTCGGCCATCGCGCTCGTGTTGAATCCCAAACGCCGGTATTTGCATGCAAAGCTGAAAATGATCTATCCTTTTTAAAGAAGTGCCAAAAGAGGAAGCAATTAGAGAGAGAGAGGGAGAACTTCAGTGCAGTCCGAGTTGTCTTCGAGCCGGGTTCCTGTGGTCATTACTGCAGCTTCAAGGAGCAGGCGGGCTCTTTAGGAAACACAGTTTAAGGGGTGGATAGGTATTGATGCTCTTACTGAAATGCACCGTCGGAGAAGTTAACTAATTGCATTTTTTACAAACATCTTTTCCTTTCTATTTTAAGAGACTAATGTTTGGAAGCGCTCCACTAACCTATCTTGCCTTTATGGAGAAAATCAACAGCACTTTTGGTATCACAAAGCCCTGAAACACCTTTGTCTCAGTGAAACAATACAATTTACGTTTCAGTGTCATGCTGGTATGTTATTTTGGACATGAATGGGCTCAAGTCTTTATGCTAAGCTAGGCTAAACACAACTCCAATCTTGAAGGTGGAGTTACACATTTTGGGA